>PVKY010003249.1:0-22327 GCA_004027775.1 Bradypus variegatus | reverse complement strand
CCCTCTGAGTTTGTAAAGTATCCACAGGACCCCTTTTCTGCTTCTCCCTAGCAGTGGAACAGTTTGGGGATGACCTGGGCCTGCCACACTAGGAACCTAAGGTAGTAAATTCTGGAAGGCAGGGCGCTTTCCATCTGCTCCCAGCCCTGGAGGCTTCCCCACAGGAAGGCTTAAGAAGCGACTGCAGGAGAGAGAAAGGGAATTGTTTCTGGGAGGTGAAACAGCCCACAAACGTGGTGCATTTCCTTCCCTCTGTCTCCTCATCCACACAACTGTCCCTGGAAATTTGGAGGTGTCCTTGAGCACACAGGTGGGGTGCCTGCTTCCTCTGGCCGTTTCTGACAGTGGCATTTGCTGACATGCGGGTGCCTGGGCTGGGGGGGGGTGGCTGTAGGTGGGGGGTGGCAGCAGGGACTCCTGCTTCCCTGCCCTTGCCAGTGAGCCCACAGGTCAGCTGAGAGGCTGGAGCTGCCAGGCCACTCGGGCACTGGCCGGGCCCAAGGAGAGGCTGCGCTCCAGGGGAGGGGGCTGTCGGGGGGGTGGCTGCAGAGTGAGGCCCCCAAAGACATCACATCCTAATCCCCAGAACCTGTGAGTCTGTCCCCTTACACGGCAGAAGGGACTTTGCAGATGTGATGAAGTTAAGGATCTTGAGGTGGAAGATTATCCTGGATTAAGCAGCTGTGTCCTTAAAGAGGGAGCAGGAGGATAAGGGTCAGCGAAGGAGAAGTGAAGATGCTACCTACGGCGCTGGCTTTGAAGACGGAGGAAAGGGCCATGGGCTGACAAAAAGCTGGAAAAGGCCGGGAAGCAGATTCTCCCCTAGAGCCTCCAGAAAGAACGCAGCCTTGCCACACCTTGATCTTAGCCCACATTCATCTTCTTTCCTCCTAAACAGTAAGTGGATAAATTTCTGTTGTAAACCACTAAGTTTGGGGTAATTTGCTACAGCAGTGACAGGAAAGTCATCGGGAGGTAAGGTGCACCCTGCCTGGGAAGTCAGGGCCCCCCACATGCCTGAACCCAACTGGGACCCCCATCCCACAGGGCCTGCCCCTGGCTGCTGCTTGTCTTTATACAGTTGGCCAGAGAGGAGAAAGCATGCCTCACCAGTTCCTCTCGTTAGCTCTGACATTTGCCTGGTACACAGTAGGTGCTCAATAAATAGCAGCTATTGACATTCTTAGTAATACTTGATCCTCTTTGAAAAACCCAGAGGGGACTCTTGGCAAATCCACTCGAGATAACAATTTTGTAATTTCTGTGCAATATTTTCTGAATTCTGCACATTTTGGCATTGACAGAGAGCATGACTTAATTCAACAAATTAGCCTTTTTCAAATTAACTCCAATTTCATCAGTGAGGGGATGCCAAAGACAGAGATGTTAGAGAATATCCACACGATAGCATAGACAGATGCTATTTTCAAGCCACAAACAACACAACCAGCTTTTCTCTTTATGAAGCTTAAGCCATCCTGGGGAGAACAATTTGATTTTTATAACACGGAGATTCTGACCCGTCCCCGTCCCTGTGAAGCTCCGATGGCTGCACCAGGTCCTGACCCATTCCACGTAACCTTGATATAAAGAGGTGCCAGAACTTGCACGAGCTGTTCCAATCACTCTCCCTCCTCTTCCTCTTCTGGAAAAGTAATTACCCAAACTAGGCATGCAATACAAGTCTCTTACATTGATTTGGAATTATTTAAACAAAATACACTTACCAAGGAAAGCAGAAAATTCTGCCAACAAATAGCTATGAAAAGAAACTTTTTTCTGAGCCATGAATCCCCTCCTGAGAGAGAAAGATGGTTATTTACTTACTTGGACAGAAACCGGCAGCGCTCACCAATTCAACCAGTTTTCCTGATGCTGAGAGCTGCCCTCGGAGGTGTTTTCTGTTCTGGGAGGCCCTCTGGAAATGGGGTGCCCTTAAATTACATAACCTCCATCTGATGATGTCATGGGAGGGATTGCAGAAAAAGAGAGGTGATTCAAGACGGAGGAGGCAGGCTGGGGTTTGGAAAGGAAAATTGCTTCACACTTTGGAGACGATTCAGTTACCATCTCCCTCTTTACGTTGGTGACATCTGGAGAGGCCCAGGGCCCTGTGCAAGAGTTGTGACTGACAAACACACTCTAAAAACACACTTCTGCCTCCAAGGTTTATAGACATTGAATGAGAACTCTCTCTCCCTTCACAGCAGGCTCCTCAAGCCTGTAGTTCTTTAGCAGCTTTGCTGGGAACTGACTTGATTGATTGTCCCCTTTTGACTTTTGATCAGGAAGGACTCATTGCCAGGAAACCACTGGCAAGGTCCCCCATTCGTGGTCCCCATTCTACAAACAGTGAGCTAGGGAAGAGTCTGACTCATGCACTGTCTGAAGCTGAGTAAGATCGGATGTACTTTTCCTAATCTTTGCTGGCAGTTCTGAAACGCTTTTTTTTTTTTTTTTAATGTAAGGCTGCATGTGTCAAGTTGAATCCCAAGACCTCATGTTTCACACAATAGGCACTTCGTGGTTTTCTTTGAGACTCAGGCCTTAAGATCCCATGACCACACACTGTTTCCCTATCTTCACTCCTACAAACGAAGAGGCTCTCAGCTGCCTCCCTAAATGCAAGAGATCTCCTGGGCTCCGGGGCTTCAGTTCTGGCTTCTGTGATCCCCCAAATCGCAGGCACTGGCCCTCACCCACACCTGAGTCCTGCACACTGGATGCTCATTTGCTTCTCTTGATGTCACCTGGAACCCAGTGCGTCTGGAACAGGTGTCCCCGCCATCTCCAGAATCTGTTCTAATGGCACTTTCAAAACTCCCACAGTTTTTCTTGGTGCTGGAGATCTCCAGATTGTTGAAGCTGGAGAAAAGGAAAAAAAACAAAAAGAACATTCCAAGGGCGCGTAGCAGATGCATGCTTTAGAGAGGGTGCTGCAATTTGTCAGAAGAGACTCTTCTGATGGGACTTTTCAGTCTGGCAGATGTTGGGCAAGTGCCCCTGCCATGTGGGATTAGCTTTCAATCAGGGAACGGTGCCAACCCCAGCCCTCCCCATCAGTAACGTCAGTCAGGGGTCTTGCCAGCCAGACCTCCCTTTGCAGAAAGATGTTGGATCCTGCCCCCTCCATCCAACAGGAATTTAGTCTAGGCTGTTTCTGAGAATTTCTGTTCTTATGAGATATATGTATCTTTCTTTTCAAGAACCTATTTACTCCCGGGGAGGACCAGGGGCTGCATGCAGGTCCAATCCCGGCTTCCCCTTATGCTGAGGGGGGCCAGGAGGAGAACGGGGTCTGAACGTGTCACAGCCATCCGGCGGTCCCTGGTGCCCCACAGGCCTTACTGAGGACTGAGTAAGCTGGACTTTGGGAAATGACTTGGTGGCAGCCTTGCCAAGGCCATGGGGGCCCACCCTGGTTGGGGAGAGGGGTGGAACATTCTTTTAAGAACATGGAGGTTCCCAGGAAGGGAAGAGGGAAGCAGGCTTTGGTGTAGGGGAGTGGAGGGTGTCCCTCTGCCTCTGGGCTGTAGGGACTGGGAGCCTGAGGGCTGGGGGCTGACGCCAGGAGCACAGCAGAGGGGGGTGGGGGGCTGAGAAGCAGGAAGGCAGTGGGAACTCTCTCTTGAGGAGCATAGCTGACATGCCTTTGTTTGCTCTTTCTGAATATGGCTCATTTTGAAATTCTCACACTATCTGTAAGATTTGGGTCCATGAAAGTCCTCTGGAACTCAGAGTGAGGGGTGTGGGGAGAAGATGGTGGCCAGTGAGGGAGCCAGGGCTGCTGTAGAGAAGCAGAGGACTGCCCCGACCTGCGGGACACACGTGGAGACCTGCAAGAGAACCGAGGGTGGGGAGAAACGGGAGACACGTAGAATGGAGACAAGACAGGCTTTCTGATCAAGTCTCGTTTATTGAGGGAAAATTCAGGGTTTATATAGAGGGTGAAGGTGCGGGGGTAAGGCATGGGAGCAAGAACTGCAATTAGACATTCAGCTATTGGCTCTTGAAGACAAAGAACGCAAGGACCATTAGTCCTTGAAGAGCAAGCATGGGAGGTCTCTAACTAGCTGAGTGACAGGGAAGTGGCAACTAAAGACAAAGAAATCAAAACTTAACTCAGCAGGGAATTTTAAACTTAACTTTGCTTACGAGGGAGGTGGGGGGCCCTTGGTTGATTTTAGTCTGGCTCCTGGCAGAGGACAACCTTGCCAGCTCTGGGGACAGGCCAGCATCTACTGGGATTGCCTTGAATGCTAGTGGATGGGGACTTGGGATAGGCTGCATTTCCTAAAATTGGGGTGGGCTTGGACTATGCCATTGCATGTTAGGGGGAAGGGTGAGCCTCAGAGTTTGGGAATGTTGGGGGACAGATGGTCACAGTCTCCACTTTCCAATTCTCTAAGTCACTAAATATTGTAGTCATTTTGTTGTCTCTCCTTTTCTAGTCATATATCCAGCAGATCCTTCAAGAAATCATTCAATCTGAGAAGCAGAAGAAAGAAAAGTGAACAGAGCCTGAGGAACCTGTGGGGCACCACCATGCATACCAATATATGCATTGTGGGAGTCCCAGAAGGAGAAGAGGGACTATTAAAAGAGATAATGGCTGAAAACTTCCTAAATTTAATGAAAGACATGAATATACACATCAAAGATGCTTAATGAACTCCAAACAGGACAAACCCAAATAGACCTACACCATGCTAAGTTATTATCGAACTGTCAATTGCCAAAGATACAGAGAGAATTCTGAGAGCTGCAAGAGAGAAATAACATGTCACCTACAAGGAAGCCTCAATAAGATTATGTGCCTATTTCTCATTGGAAACTATGGAGGCAAGAAGGAAGTGGGAAGATATATTTAAAGTGCTGAAAGCAAAAAATTGCCAACCAAGAATTCTATATCCAGCAAAACTGTCTTTCAAAAATAAGGGAGAGATGAAAACATTCCAAGATACAAAAGTTTAGGCATTCATCTCCTATACATCAGCCTATAAGAGCTACTAAAGAGAGTACTGCAGGTTGAAAGAGAAGGACAATAAACAATAGAACAAATCTCTTTGAAGAAATAAAAATCTCTGCTAAGGGTAATGACAGGGGTAAATATAAATGCCAGTACTATTGTATTTTTGTTTTCTATCTCCACTTTTTACTTCCAACAGGATCTAAAAGGCAAATGTATAAACTTTCATGGTAAATCAATGGTTTGGGGCTCATAATGTATAAGTATGTGATTTGTGATAGGAACTGCATACAGCTGGGGGAGGAGGGCTTTAGGAGCATAGTTTGTGTAGGCTGTTAAATTGGTAAACAAAGGAGATTGTTATAGATTCAGGATGTTAAATTTAAGCCCCATGTTAACTACAAAGAAAATTTCAAAGAATATGCAAGCTCATAGAGAAAGAAATTAGAGTATGAGTTGCCAGGGGTGGGGGACAGGGGAAATGGGCTTTAGTTTAGGGAGATGGGGAAGTTTTAGTAATGGAAGGTGGTGAGGGGACCACAATATTATGAATATGATGAATCTATAGAATGATGTGCTTGGGAGTGGTGGAGTTGGGAAAGTTTATGTTGTGTATATGTTCCCACAATTAAAGAAGAAAGTAAAGAAAGAAAGCACAACTAAAGAGACAATGGCAAGTAAATGCAAAACATGTTCATGAATGGGATCTAACAATGAAGGAGAAAAGACACTCAAAGATGCATAACTGGGAAATATG
This sequence comes from Bradypus variegatus, assembly GCA_004027775.1. Lineage (NCBI taxonomy): Eukaryota > Metazoa > Chordata > Mammalia > Pilosa > Bradypodidae > Bradypus > Bradypus variegatus. The sequence continues at coordinate 16,601 of PVKY010003249.1, read as the reverse complement.
CAGAAATTGGAATATAGGCTGTAAGCTTTATATCAATGCTAAATATGCTGAGTTTGAAAATTGCACATAAGGTGGTTACATAAGTGAATATCCCTGTTCTTAGAAAATGTACATGGCAATATATTAAATGTTCAGGGAACATCAGATAGACAACCTACACTCAAGTGTTCAGAAAATGGTTGATGGATAGATAGATGGGCAGATAGATAAATAGGTTGATAGATAGATAGGTCGATAGATAGATAGGTTGATAGGTAAATAGAATGATATGGCAAAATGTTAAAATTGGCATATTTGCATATCTGCGTGGGGGAGGGGGAGTAGAAGAATGTTGCAATTCTCTGTATGGAGTTTGTATTATTTTTGTAGGTGTCCTATAAATTTGAAAGCATTTTGCAATAAAAAGTTTAAAAAAGTAAGAGTAATAAATCCTAAATCCTAAATGTTGGTTTAAAAAAATCCAGACATTTGGACATCTTTGGGATGGGAGCTGTCGACTCGGCCGAGGTCTAGGATGCTCAGATATTCTGATGGCCACAGGCGCTGCCCCGGCCTGAGTTGATGGCCGGTGGCTGGCCTAGAAGTGAAGGGCTGTGGGCAACAGCTCGGGGTGAGAAGGTGTCCTCTCTGCAGAAGAAGTGCTGCTGAGCCAGGGGCTTTATGGAGCAGGAAAGTTCTAGAATGATTCACGTAAGACTCTCTGTCCTGTGTGAGCCCTGCTTTGGGAGCCAAAGGCTTTCTCACCTGGGCACTGGGGTCCACCAGAGTCACCTCTTAGGGCCGTGGTGAGAATCCCAGGAGTTAACCCAGCCCAGGGCCTGGCACACAGGAGCACTCAGGAAACCGACCTGGGGTACTGTCCAGGAGGGCCTGGCAATCAGGTGGCTCATCTGTGCCTCCCCCTTTCTAAAGCCTGAGTTGGGACATGCCACGTCTCTGCCTGAACCTTCCAGAAGCTCTGTGTCAACACTTGAGAGTAGCCTGCAGGGGAGAATGGTTTCCCACCCTGCCGCCTCCCTGAGCATCCCCCACGGTCCCCACCTGGCTTGCCCTGATCCATGCCTTCGGCATCTTGCTCCATTTTGAACATGGCACTTTCCCTCCTAACTCCAGGCCTTTGCGCCGCCTCTCCCTCTGCCGGAACCTCATTCCCCGAGAGCTACTGCTTGCAGCCTCCCCATGAACCCCCTTACCAGAGAGCCCCTCCCTGGCCTTCCAGCACACCATAACCTCTTGCCCTTGCCTGGCTTTGTTGTCCCCCATAGTGCTTATCGCCACTGGTGTAGTGTACATTGTACATTCATGCGCATATTTTTTGTTTCCTGTCTTCCCCTCCAGAACGTGCACTCCATGGGGCAAAGGATTCATCTCCTGCTTACGGCTATATCCCCAGGTCCTCAAACAGAGCTGATGCACAGTAGGTGCTCGGCGCTCAACAGCTATTGTTCAATGAATTTCGAGCCCCTCTTATTTATATATCAGAATGTCAAGAGTGTGTCTTTAGTAAACAAATATGTCTTGAACCCCTTCTGGGTGCCAGGCCCTGTGTGGGTTCTCGGGTTATAGAGATGAGTGCAACCCTCTCCCCCCACCCCAAGGAGCTCTCAGTCAGATGAGGACAAAGACAGGCAGCTATCCAGTGACAACGCATTGTGGAATACAAAGTGGCAATGAAGTACCAAGGTTCTGTTGGAGTATGAATACTGAAAGAATTAATTCTGCTGGAGGCAGAGACTGACAAGAATTCATGTCAGAGGGGTTTTTGAGCTGGGTTTTGAGAGATGGATAGGAGTTTGGAAGGCAGGCCAGCTGGGAGAAACTTTGTGGGTAGAAGGATCAGGATGTATATTGTAAAGATGTCTATGCACTAACATGCATGTTTATGGAAGGCTCCCTTGGCATTTGGAGTCAGAAAGACCATGTTCAAGCCCCGCTCCCCCATTTACTTACCCTTTTTTATAAGTTCTGCTTAGCCCCTACCCTCAGGCAAGGCCTGTGCAGGTGTGCCCTGAAGGCTCTTGGTCCGGTGCAGGACAGAGCATTAAACAGTTGTAGCCAGAGTGAGGGGTAGTCTGAGAGAGTGGGCACAGAGAGAGGGAGCCCACCCAGCCATGGGCAGTCAGGCAAGGCTTCCCGGAAGAAATCCAGGGGACATTTAAAAAGATCATTCTTTTTGGTCATAACTAAGACTGAAGGCTCTGGCCTTCATTTTCTTCATCTGGAAACAGTCCTGTATGTGTAACAACTTCGAGGGTTGTTACGAGGATCAAAAAAATGCACAGAAAATGTTAATGTCGTGCTATATGGATGCTCGCAGGATAAGATGAATACGTATCTACGGACGCATTTTTTCCAGGTTTTATGACTTTGCTCTGTGCAATCTGGCAGAAAGTGCCTACAGGCTAAAACCTCTGGCATCATTTTAAACTCAGCCCAGATGTCTAATTGGCCCACGTGTATAGCAATGAATGGGGACATGGAATATAATTAGGTTTCCTTAGACACCAATAATTCATTTATGACATCTTTTATAGAGCTAGAATTCGATTACCTCATTACGAAGTTAATTCTATGAGTGCTTATCTTTAAAATAAGTCACGTTGGTTCTTACAATCAGGAATGCTTCCCTAAGCTGCGGAATGCTGGGTGCAGGGGAACTGAAAATGCCGAGGACAACTGCACTTTTTCCTGAAGACTTGGGGGCACCCTTGACTGTCCCAGCCCATGTGGAGTCTATGCACATGCGAGAGAGAGAGACGTTCCACAAACTAACAGGGAAAACCACCTACTACGGGAAATTGTGGTGAGTTCTGTGATGAATGGAAGAGGATGCAGGTTACAGAAACAGAGGGTGTGAGGATCTACACCTGGGAGGTCAGGAAGGCTCCTTGCAGCAGGGGACATTTGTGCTGTGTCCTGGAGGATAAGAGGAACCCGGTGCAGGCAACAGACACCGATAAGCAAAGGCCCTGAGGCTGGGACAAGCTTGGTGTGCACGAGGAAGCCAAGAAGCAAGCAAGGCTGGAGTGCAGTGGGGCAGCGCCCAGAGAGGAGAGTGCAGGGTGGGCACGGGCCAACTCAGGCAGGGCCTGGTAGAGCAGCTTAAGGGATTTGGATTTTCTAGGTTCAAAAGTGTTGCAGGTTGCGGGAGGTTTCAGGGACTGATACCTGTGAAAGGGAAAGGAAGAAAGACTGGGCAAAGGAAGAGGCCTAGCTGTGAGTCCCAAGAGAAGCCTCAGCTGATCCCTGGGAATTCTAAAGATGGGATGACCCTTCAGAGTTGGGACCGAGGGGCAGGGCTTCCCGGAAGGGGCATGTCCTCTAGCATTTCTGGAAGCTGGGTTAGTAAGTCCTTCTTTCCCACAGGGGCATGTGGTTGGCACATCACAGCATCCAGCAGAAATAGGAAGCCCTAGAGGTTTTCAGACCTTTGAACATATCACTCTGCTTGGTCATAAGGAAGACTGATGCTCTGAAACATACTGCCACATGGAAGAACCTTGGAAAAGTATGTTCAGTGAAATAAGCAAGGCACATAAAGACAAAAATTGTAAGAGATGACTAGAAATAGAAAACTCACAGAGCTAGAAAGCAGAGTAGAGGTTCTGGGGATGGGAGTAGGAAGGGAAGGGGAGTTTATTTGCAAAAAAAAGAAAATAGTTAAAAAAAAATCACCCTGGATCTTGTGCGGCAAATGGATTGGAAGAGTTCAAGATCAGAAGAGGAGATGGAGAGGAAGATGAATGTGAGATGCAATTCGGAGGTGGAGACAGAAGTACCTGGTGATGGAGGGACCGTTGGAAGTGAGGAAGAGTGAAGAATCAAAGATTTTTCTAGGTCTTGCTGGAGCAAGTAGATGGTACCATTTCCTGAGATGGCAAAGATTCAGGGAGGAATAAGTTTCTTAAGGAGAGGATCAAAAAGGTTGGTTTGGGACTTGGTAAGTTTGAAATGCGTGTGAAGTAGTCACATGGGGTTGGCCAGTAGGCTTCTGGATCCAGTAGGCATTTGGATCAAGATTCAGCTCTTCAAAAGGGAGCTATGCATTGAAGTTCTTGGCATCACGGACTTAGAGTGGGTTCCTGATGGGATTAGTTAGAGGGTACAGGTAGAGAGAAGAGAAGAGGACTCAGAATTGAGGTCCTGAGGAACCCCAGCTTTTAAACTTCAGGCAGGGGAGGGGGTGCTGGCCCAGGAAGGTGTGAAGGAGTAGCCAGTGAAAAACAGGTCCTGTGGCCGATCAGGTCCGGGAGACACCAGTTAGACAAGGCAGAGTGGAGCAGCTTCCTCTCCTGCAGGGCTTCTCAGGGCCTTTGCTATGCACAAGGAAGTTGCATTTCCCAGACTTATTTGACCAATCAGGAACACATTTTTACTTTATTTTCGAGAAGCTTTGGGAAACTCTGCAGAAATAAATAATGGCACCAAAATACCAGCCCCCAAATTGGAAGATGAGTCCTGCAGCTCTGGAAGAAAATGATGTCAGAACTCAGTTGAAGAGACAGAACTCGAGCAATGAATGCGTGGGGCTGGTGATGGGAGATAACCAGTTCTCTAGGTGAGAGAGAGATTCCTTCCTTCCTTTACGGATCCCAGGGATGGAAGTTCCGACTGCCTGAAATAGCTCCAGGAAATGCTGGTACATGGTCAGGCTGCCCGGCTTTCTTAGGGTTCTACATCACCACCTTATCTTCCTCCAGGTAGAAAGGTTATTTTGTGAAAAAAATCTGATTCCTAAGCAAGACCCTGGTCTTGAAGCTCTGATTTGGAAGTGAAGGTTGCAGCTGCAAAGTGTGGAGCCACCTTGACCAGTTCAAGTCCTAGCTCCATCGCTGCTGAGATGGTTGAGCTGGGACCCTTTTCTATCCCACCTTCCAGAGCCTCAGTTTCCTCATCCGTGGAGTGGGCCGCTTTGCCGAGGTTGAGGACCACGTGAGCTAGTGTGGCAGAGTAGCAGGCCCTCGGGGAGCACCCAGCGGTAGCTGCCCCTGATTTTGCTGAAGAAGAATCCATGGCAGTCTGGGAAGAATTCACGGCAGTGGGTGTGTGTTACAAGGAGGGGCCACACAGCTGTCTTCCCTCTTGGCCGGAAGCGGAGAGAGGAAACAGGCCTGCATCCCAGAGCGCGCCGGGCAGGGTGACTCAGCATGGATGGCGGTGGCCGGGGGAGGTGCCGAGCCCTGTCCTGGAATAAACAACCTCCCACCTCGGTGGGCTGGGTGTCTGGGCTGTCTGGAAGCCTGGCTGGCCCTGGCGCCTCTTCTTGACCTGTTTGTTGTGTGACTCCCTGAGTCAGCCTCCCAGTTGGGATGGAATCACGTCCTCTGCAAAAGGCACGTTCAGCTCCCAACCCCTGGTCCTGCGGGTGTGAACCCATTTGTAAGTAGCACCATTGAAGATGTCGTTAGTCAAGGTGCCCAAACTGAAGGAGGTTGGGCCTCAGTCTAATACAGCTGACATCCTTATAAGCAAAGGAAATGGACACAAAAGGCAAAGTCATGGAAGAAGCAAGAGGCTGGAAGCAAAAGGAGAAGACACCACCATGTGCATTGCCCATGTGATGGAAAAGCCAAGGAACCCCCAAGATCGCCAGCCAGCTAGAAGAAACCCTGAGCCAATAAATGGCTATTGTTAAGCCCGCCCATTATAAGGGCCCCTTTGGGCCTGAGGAAGGAAGAGAGAAACGGGACAGCCCAGGTTCTGGGCCTGCAGAGATTCACAAGGTCTGCAGTTCACACAATTTGGGGGTCTGGGCTGGCCCCTCACATGCTGCGTGACCTTGGCCAAGGGTCAGGATTCTCTTTTAGAAATAACCTCTAAAATTCCCTTAGATGGTGTGCCAGTTTGTATGTATTATGTCCCCCAGAAAAAGCCATATTCTTTAATGCAATCTTGTAGGGGCAGACATATTAGTGTTGATTAAATTGGAACCTTTGGATTAGATTGTTTCCATGGAGATGTGATCCTCCCAACTGTGGGTGATAACTCTGATTAGATAATTTCCATGGGGGTGTGGCCCCACCCATTCAGCGTGGGCCTTGATTAGTTCACTGGAGCCCTATGAAAGCTCAGACAGAGGGAGCTCACTGCTAGCTACAGCTGAGAGACACATTTTGAAGGTGGCCGTTAGAAGCTGACACTGACATTTTAGAGAACGCCATTTTGAAACACAACCTGGGAGCCAGCAGATGCCAGCCACGTGCCTTCTGAGCTGACAGAGGTTTTCCAGATCCCAATGTCCTTTCTCCAGCGAAGGTAACCAACTGCTAATGTCCTACCTCGGACACTTTATGGCCTTAAGACTGTAACTGTGTAACCAAATAAACCCCCTTTATAAAAGCCAATCCATTTCTGGTGTTTTGCAAAAGGGCAGCATTAGCAAACCGGAACAGATGGCATATCCTGATCTTTATTAGGAAACATTCTATCACCAACTAGTGTCTCTAACCCTGAGGAGTTCTGGGGAGAGCATCCCAACCACCCTCCCGATGTTGGGGAAGGGGCATGAATTTGGGATGACGGGCACCACAATAATCAGTTCTCAGTCAATCCTCACAGCCCCTGGAGGAGGCAGGGAATATAATACTCGCTTTAGGGGTGAGAAACCAGAAGCCTGGAGCCCTTGTCCAAGTTTATTAAATGAACCTGTCCGAATTCCCACAGCCAGGAAGTGGCGGAGTTGGGATTTGAACCAGGAACCTGGCTCCAGCCCAGGGCAGATCCTGTCATGCTGGTGCTGCCCTTTAGGGTTCACAAAGCCCCCTTTCTGGGTTCATTAGCTATTGGTGAAGTAGGCACACAATGTATTATCACCCCACTTTACAAATGGGCAAAGGCCAGGGAGGGATGAGTGAAGCGTACTGCCCAAGGTCACACGGGGAGAGTGGCATGGAGGGACCCAGGCCTGGCCCACTGGCCCTGAGTCCAAAGTTCGTCGCTACAATGAAATACTATTCTCAGAATAAGCTCAGTGAGAGGAGCCAGACACAGAAGGTCATGGATTGTATGATTCTGTTTATATGAAAGGTCCGGAATAGGCAAATCATAGAGACAGAGAGCAGGTGTGTGGTGGCTGGGGGCAGTGGGAAGGGGGAATGGGGGTCACTGCTCAGGGGTACTGGGTTTCTTTTTGTGGTGGTGAAAATATTTTGGAATTATTTGCATTGATTGCATAACTCGGAATATGTTAAAACCACTGAATGGTATGCTTTAACTGGGTGAATTGTGTGGTATGTGAATTATATCTTGATAAAGCTGCTATGAAGAAAAAATCTCAGAGTCAGATGGCAGCCATCAGCCCCTGGGGAGGTGGTTCTAGAAGGTGGTCCCGGTGATTACAGGGCCTGGAAGAGGCGAAGTCTGTTCACTGAGGCAGAAGGGGCCCAAGCCTGGGCTCCAGAGCGCTACGTGCAAGAAGCCACCTTGATGGCTTTCTCTGTGACATCATTTGCATCCCCTCTTGGTTAAGGCCTGAACTCATAAAAGGGGGCAGAGCTTCCAGAGCCTTCCTTAAGAACGGTGTGGCCATAGCAAGCTACTTCCCTCAGTTTCTGCACTGTGAACTGATGCTGATAAAAGCACTTACCTCACCGAGAGGATAGGAGGTTAAAGTCTATAAAATGCCCAGCCCAGGGTGAAGCACTTTGAGGGGCCCCACTGATTTGGGGCTATTCTGCCTTGGCCTATAAAATCAAACCACCAGCCATCGCCATCACATCCCCGACTCCCAGAGCTCCCCTGAGCCTGGGCGAGGGGTCAGACCTGCATGAAGCTCTGTGATGGGGTCAGGGATTGGGGACCGAAGAGATAGTGGAGTTCTCGGGTTCTACAGACAGAGGCTTTCCCTTCTGAATCATAAAGACAGCGTCCACATGTCTTCATGAATCTGCAGTCTTGCAATAATGGTAACCATCGTCATTAGCAGCAGTTCCCATGGGGCCACTGGGCACCCTGGACCTCTGTGCCCAGACCTCACCCCCTGGCCAGGGCAGGCTCAGGAGCTGGGGCACTTGCTTGGCTCCCTAAGTCCACCAGAGGCCCACCTGGGCTTCTTCGCATCCCACCAGCTTGCTGGGGCTGCGAAGGAGCAGGGAAGTGTGGGGATGCTCTTCTTGCTTGACCGGAGTCGGGGGAGGCAGGCGGGAGGCTCACCCATGCCGTTCCCACTCTCCACAGCCCTGTTCAGCTTTCTAGCCACGTGGCTTCCCTCTGGCTTTCAGGCTTCCCTGAGTCATGCACACATCTGTGAACAAAATCCCCTGGGATGAGTGAGCCCCCTCAGGCACCTGTGGCACCTTCCTCCCAGCTCAGGGCGGCCAGTGAGGGGTGCAGGGGGGGCCGGAAGTGTGGGCACTAAGGGCCATGGACTATCCGCTGGGCTCTGCCCAGGCACTAGTGTCCATTGTGACTGGAAGGTAGAGAATGAACCTGGGAGTCAAGAGAGGGAGAAAGATGAGCAGGGGCAGACCACGAGGGCTTTTGGAAGCTACTTTATGGATGGTGAGGGTGTTGGGACTCTGTTGAAGGGTTTCCCATTGGAGAGTGCCTCCATCACCAGCATCAACGTCATCATCATCATCATCAATGTTATCCCCATCATCACCATCATCACCTTCACCCTCACCATCATCATTGATCATTATCGAGATCAAGGCAGCTAACAGGTGTTCACAAGGCATGAACTAAACGCTTTCATACCCTAATCCCATTAACCACTCTTCGAGGTGGATGTCGTTATTAATCCCATTTTACAGATGAGAAAACTGAGACTTAGAAAGGATGAGACACCCAAGACCACCTGGACTGTAGGAGCTGGAATCAGAACCAACACTGGAATCCGGCTCTTCCATATCCTTAAGCCTCAGCTCTTTGCACTGTTCCCTATGTCTACAGCCTCCCCGTGATTGTATTTGCATTCTAAAGAGATGACAGTGGCTGCAGAGTGGAGGACAAGAGTTGGGAGGTGGTGGTGGCTAATTTCAGAGGTGGGAGACCAGCTGAGACTTGATGGTTGAACACAGGAAAAAGTAGATTCAGGAGACACTTAGAAGGTGGAGTCTAAAAGCAGTTGTGACCCACAGGGTGAAGGAGAAGGGGGCAAGGGAGCATATAGTGATGAGCCCCGGGTTTCTGGCATGGATGCGTGTGCTGGTGGAGGCCTTCCATTTTTGGAGACACAGAATGCAAGTTTTATTCAATGAATGGGTGAATGAATATATGGACAATGAGGAGATTTCCAACAAAGGGGTCCCACAATGGAATGTATAATAACGTCACCATCCATTGGGAGTATTCAAGCAATGGCCAGACAATTGCTTAATTTGAATATTGTAAAGGATACTCCTGATTTGAAGGGAAGGTCATAGGTAGGCACGCAATAAATACATATTACACAAATAAATGATTGAATCACTTCCAGCCTTAAGAGTCTAGGGCCTCAGGGGCCCTCAAAGACACCTGATGGGAGGTTGACATTGAGTTATCAATGTAGGGTGAGGGAAATAGCCAACCCTGTTAAACTTTTTTTAAAAAATCATCTTTTTTACATTCTTCTTTTTGAGTATATTTTAGAATGTATGTTTTAATACATAGTAATAAGTATACATATATTGGGCATGCATAATCAAACTTTTTTTTTTTACTTACAGGGATACACCATCACGGAAACTTGGAGACCACTGATTTAAAGGACAGGTGCCTTAAAGTAAGTTGAGCAAAAATAGATGCACTTCCCCAGCACCCCAGGCTAAGACAAAAGACAAAACTCAGGGGGTTCAGGAGTTGTAAGAAATGAAAGAGCTATGCAAAAACACCTCATTTATTTATTATGCTTCATCCGCTTTCTCGTTCTTACACGAATCGCTGCTTCTTTACAACGTTAACAGGTTCTTGCACAGGACTCAGGATGTTGATCGTTGTGTCCCCACGCGCACTGTCCCGTTCCATGCTGCTCCCGAGGGGAGCGTGGAGGCTCCAGGGCTCAGCCCACAGGTGCCCACTGGTCGCGAGTGCTGCCCAGAGAAGCCTGCGTGCAGCTCAGCTTCATTCAAATGCGAAATGGTTCCTACTTCTTACTTCACCCATTTGCCTTCTCCAGCTACCTGGGGAGGCAGAGGAGTGTGGGTGGTGAAGAAAGGGGAGGGGGTGGGAAAGCTTTTTTGACCCTTTTTATCTGGAAATGCAGATATGTCACTATATGTCAGGCAGGATGGGTGCTTCTCACAAACATCAGGCACAAATGTTAACTTTCCTCTAAGGAGCTCTTTCTGAACCCTCCATGCTTTCTTCCTGATAATAAATCCACATGCTTTCTGTATGCATAATAACGATGCCCCCCACGTACGCACAGCACCTTTTGCTTTTCAAAGTACTTTGATACTTGTCACCTTATTTAATCTTCACAATGACCTCATTTTACAGAGGTGGAAACTGAGGCAGAGATAAAGCAATCGGTTCAACGGGCTTCAAGATGCGCAACTACTTATAGGCTGAGCCAGGACCCCTCTGCCCTCGGCACTGCCCCCCGGCCCTGCCTGGCCCAGACACGGGACAGCCTTCTGGTGGCTGCACGTGCCCACTCGTCCTGGGCGAGTTTGCGAGTTCCCACAGAAGGAGGTTGTGCCTTCTCCTTCTTCCCTCTTGCGCAGGGAGCTCAATCTGAGGATAAACCAAGTGCTCAGTAGGTGCTCACTGGGTTCTTCTTTCCCACCTTGTGCACCCATCCAGGAGGAGCCACAGCATCCTGGTCTCTGGAGAGCCCACCCCCAAGGTCCTCACTGGTGGAGCTAAACTAACCCAAGGCAATGATGCAGCCAGGCCCTGAGGGTGCAGGCGAGGAGAGACTGCCCTCCCGGAGGTCTGAGCTGGGAGGCCGGGTGGGAAGCTCACTGACTCCAGCCCCCGCCACTCCTGGGAAGGGGCAGCCTGGCCCCGGGGCCACAGCTCCTGAGAACAGGGTCTCCCTAGTGTTCATGGAGCTCACGGCTGTACCCTTGGACCCTTGGGCAGAGCAAGAATTGCTCCCCTGGGCTTTACTGGAGACACTGACTGGCCCGCTTGTTGGGAATGCCTTCCACTCCTTCCCGAGTCCATCCTGAAGAGCAACTGTCCATCCACCCTTATGAAAATCCACAGCAGCCCGCTGGCACCCGCTCACCAGGCTGCTCCTCACCCACTACGACAATTTCTGAATCTGGCGTTCCACTGAGATGGAGGTCCGCAGCGTGCCCATGGAGTTCTCCACCTGCACGGGGTCCGAGGCGCAGCCCCCTCGCGGGCACAGTCTGCCGTACACCTCCCGCGTCTTCTTCCGGAAGCGCTTGCCCACAATCACGTACACCAGCGGATTGAGGCAGCTGTTGCTGTAGGCCACGAAGGAGGCGACCTGCGTGAAGACATCGATGACGTCCTCGTCCCAGCAGGAAGAGAGGACGCCCAGGCCCTGCAGGGTGTCTAGGAAAGTGCTGATCTGGAAGGGCAGCCAGCAGATGATAAAGAGCAGCAGCACGGCCAGGACCAGCACCGTGGCCTTCCGCTCCGTCTGCATCTCCTTGAACTTCTGCATCTCGTTGTTCCGCAGCACCTGCATGATCTGCACCGTGCAAAAGGTGATGACGCTCATGGGCAGCAGGAAGCCCACGAGGTTCAGGAGGACGTTGGTGAACAACGCCCAGCTGGGGGACGGGTAGAGGATGACGCAGGCCGTGACGTTGTGACCCTCTTCTGCGTACTCCTTCATGGTCCGGAAGGCCAACATGGGCGAGCTCAGGAGCAGCGTGCACCCCCAGACCACCAGGCTGTAGAGCTTGGCCCAGCGCACGCCCCGCATCCGCCCCATGGTCATGGTCTTCACCAGTGCCAGGTAGCGGTCGATGCTCACCAGCATCAGGAAGTAGACGCTGCTGTACAGATTCATGTAGGTCATGGTGTTCACCACGCGGCAGAGGAGCTCCCCAAAGAGCCAGTCGAAGTTGTTGGCTATGGTGATGGCCCAGAAGGGCAGCCCACAGGCCAGGATCAGGTCCGCCACCGCCAGGTTCCCCAGGTAGACCTCCGCCACCGTGCAGCTGCTCTTGTGCAGGCAGAAGACGCTGAGGACGAAGATGTTCTCGAGAGTGGCCAGCAGGAAGAGGACCCAGAGGAATGGGGCCTGGAAGGCATTGAGCCAGCCCACTGGCTCCGTGGAGGGGCAGCCGCTGCTCCAGGAGAGGGTGGCGTTAAGAGCAGGCGTGAGCACTTGCGAGGTCGTGTTGAGCGTTTCGGCGCTGAAACAAAGCAAAAGAAGCTGTTACCCCTCAAGGTCACAGGAAGGAGAAACAACTGGTGCAGAAGGAGAGGGGAAGAAGGCTGCCCATCTGTTCACCAAAGAAGCTTCTAGAAGGCAACTGATTGGGTTGTGACAGAGTCAGGGATGGACCTCGGGCCCTTTTATGCAGCCCCACGTGCAGACCTGTGCCCTGGTCCTCCGGCTTCCAGGTCTGCTCCTAACTGAGACCTCATGCTCTTTGCCTCCTGGCTCCACTAGGGCCTCTCCTTGGCCAGAGTCCACCAGCAGCAGAGCTATTGCAGCTCCTGGACTCTGGCTCCCCTTGCAGCTTCTGGGATGGGAGGATGCACAACACATTCCTTCCTTATCTTGTGGGCCCCTCCCAGAGGAGCTGCTTATCTGTCAGTCTCGCAAAGCCGGGCTTACATATGAGTAATTTATTGCAAAAGAAATGACATCATGCCAGACAGTGAGCCCCCACCTGACTTGTGGATCACGGTCTGTGTGCCCATGGCATGAGAAGTATGCTCTGGAAAGCAAGCCTCCTCTAGCAAGGGCTGCATCGTGCTTCCACAACCCACCAGGGAAGCACTGAGGATGGTCAGAGGGAGCATGATGGAGAGGGGCAGGGCCAGGGCTTTAGAGCCAGGCAGTCCTTCTGGGTTCAAATCCTGGCTCCTTTGGTCATTAGCTGTGTGACCTTATGGAAGTGACTTAACCTCTCTGAACCTCCATGACCTACCCTGTAAAATGGGAATAACAAAACCTACTTCCCCGGGTTGTGGTGAGGTTTTGAGACAGCATGCAAGAAGCAGCCCCAAGCATGGTGCTAGGTTCAAAAATCATTGGGTACTGTCTTGATAATTATCTGTTTTTGTGAACTTATTAAAACAACTGATGTCAAACTCCAACATCACCATTCACAGGTTTTCATTTCTACATCACAGTCATCATCAGTGAACTACTGACTCCTCTTTCACTCTTGGGCCAGACTCACAGAGCAGGGGGCACGGCAGTGTTGCTGTGAAGGCTGATTCCTCTGCACCTCCAGCAAGGAGGCGCGGGGTTTAGTGGAAAGAAGAGAAGCTGGATAGGCACAAGTTCCAGTCTTAGCCCCATGGTGCTGGGCAAATTGCTTGACTTCTCTGGGATTCATTTGTTCTCTTCGGAGTCTCTCCCTGACTCACCTTGCAGGGCTGGTCCAAGGTTCAAATCTAAGAGTAGATGTGAGGACACCTTGTAAAGCCTAGAGCCCACCCAGAGGACAAGACCAATTGGGCATTTTCCTAGTGTCCAGGGATGTGGGTGAGGGAAGAGGGAGCTCTTCCTGGGAGCTCAATTCTTGGGCAGCCTCGTGGGGAAGAAGATCTGCTCATGGTTTCCATAAATTCTCAGGGAAAGTCCCTCTGCTTCCCAGAGCAGCTGGTCTGCTTTGCAGAGCCAGACGGGGAACTTGTGACGACTCACGCTCCCTTTAAATCTGCATGGGTGCAGAGCCCCACACTGGGAGCTGGGACACAAAGAGGTGGGAACTGTGGCCCCCACCCTGCAGCACTCCCGACAAAGTGGTGGGAGCTGGGAGAGCTCAGGGTGGGAGAGGCTGGGAGGTGGCTCGGGTGCTGGGTCTTGAAGGATGAGGAGCCGTTCAGCGGGGGCAAGCAGGGAGGGCATATGAGGTGAGGGGGGCAGCTTGAGCAGAGGCACAGGGGTGGGAAAGCTGCCTGTGGGTTTAGGAGGGAGGGACTGGATGTTGGATGGGGGAGGCAGGGAGCAGCAGATGAGGTTGAATAAAGGGGTACAAACTCAGGGAGTGCTGAGGCAGCGAGGCTCTGACCCTGGGGACTTTAGAGGGGGATGGCATGGGAAGTATGCTCTGGAAAGACCCCTCTGGAGGTGCAGTGAAACCCTTCTAGAAACTTCCACAGGCAGAAGGCCATTTGGAACCATCTCTGTATCATCAAAATGTGTCCAAAAATGTTTGATATGTCCAAAAATTCTTTGATATTTCTCCCTTAAAAAGGCAGAGTCCAATTCCTTTCCCCATGACTAGGGCCACTTAGGGACTTGCTTCTAGCAGATGATGGGAGTGACGTTGGGACTTCTGAGGCCTGATGACAAAATGCATCGCGGCTTCCTCCTCGCTCTCCTGGACAGCTTGCTCTGGGGATAGCCAGGACACTCACGCAGCCCCGTGGAGAGGAGCATGTGGAGAGGCACCACCTCGTCGGCCATGGGAGGGGGCTCCTCCTCCAGCCCCAGGCAGGCCCCTGGTAGATTCCAGGCTCCCCAGACTTTCCAGGGCCCCAGCTGAGGCCCCAGACACCATGGAAGAGAGACAAGCTGTACCCACCATGCCCTGAATTCCTGACCAGCAGAAACTGCAAGTAATCAGTGAGGATGCTCTTTTAAGTCACACGTTTAGGTGACTGGTTTTGTAGCAACGGATAACGAATGCAGGTGGCAATGTGGAGGTGGGCTGGAGGGATCAGGATACGTTAAGGGGCACCTGGAACATTCCGAGCACAAGATGCAGGAGCCTGAGGTAGTGGGAATGGAGAGAAATGGCTGGCAGAGGTGTTTCGGGCAGGAGCTGTGGGCCTGGCCTGCTGCATCAGCGGCAGGGAGTGCAGGGGGGAAGGAGGCTGGAGACGCAAGAGGTCCCGGGGAACCCATCTGAAGGCCGATACTGCCTGCACCCCTTCTGCTTCTGTCTGTCCCCTGGGACAGCCCAGCATTTTGCAGCATTTATACACCTCAAGGGAGAGGAGAAAGAAAACCCTTGACTGGGGAGTCCGCAGATGGTCTCCAAGCCCGACTTCAATCCTGGCTTCCCATGTGAACATGGCAGTGTCCTTTCCCCTCCCTGTTCCCCAGGGTCCTGAATAGAAAATGCAACAATTGAATTAGATGCCCTCCAAGGACTCTTTTTTGCTGAAATATTGTCTGCACTACTTCTCTGTCGCCTCCTTCTCCTAACCCCCTCAAGCCTTCTGGAAACTTCTGAGGGCTGGAGGCCATTTGGCGCCTTTCATGTCTCTTCAAAGGTGACAGTTTAGAATGCTGTGCCCCCACGAGGTTTGTACATTATGGATAGAAAAAAGCCTTTGTTGATCTGTCCCTGTTTCTTTAGAGAAATAAGGGCCATCAACCATTCACATTTCAGAAAGGCACTATGTTTCCGTGGAAACCTTGCAGTCGAGGGAGGGAGAGACACGAAAGCCCAAAAGGTGGAAAATGGAGGGGGTGCAGCAAGCCTGGTCCTCCTTGCCTCTGACCGGACGGTTTCTGTGTGTCGTGAGTCTTGATTTGGGGCATATGGCCCTTGGGCCTTTCTCTCAATGCCCGTGCTCGGCACAGAGACAGGGAGGAAAAGTGGCACATTTTGCAATAGTCCAAGATATGGATCCGAAGTCTGCAGTGTTTTTATCCAGTATTATTTGTCCTTTTGATGTTCCATGTGCTCTGGGGCTGCCAAGGTAGGTGTGCGTGTGTGTGCGTTTATGTGCCTGCGTCTGTGGACGTGTGTGCGTGTGTGTGCGTTTATGTGCCTGCGTCTGTGGACATGTGTGCGCGTGTGCGCGTTTATGTGCCTGCGTCTGTGGACGTGTGTGCGTGTGTGTGCGTTTATGTGCCTGCGTCTGTGGACGTGCGTGCATGCATGCATGTGTGTGGCATCCTTCCTTCCTGTGGCCTGGGACCAGTGGAAACTGGTCCTTCCTTATTTCTGGCTCTCAGGGCTCTCCTGCTCGGGGCACGCAGGCTCCATCCACATCCTCTCAGCCCCACTCCCTGTTTTATGCGTGAGGAAATTGCAGCTCAGACAGTCCCACCTCACCAAGTCTACACAGCTGGGATTCAAAGCCAAGGCTTTTCTGGGCCTGTGGGAGGTGGGACGTTTGCCCCCCAGCCGAGGGGCAGGGACAAGCACCCCACCGTGATTCTCAGCCAAGTGATTTGGGTCGTGAGCAAGAAAGAAACTGTAAGAATGCACGCAATGGGGAGAATCTAGAGGGAGAAGAAGGTGGATTTGTTTTACAGGAAGGACAGGATGGGTGAGAGCTCATGGGGAGGATGTTCCAGGGCTCGTGAAAAGCATACGCAAAGGCAGAGAGGTAGGCGCCGAGTGAAGTCAAGGCAGGGCGGTGGCCTTTCTTCCCAGTTTGGCTGACTGTAGGGCACGTGTGGACAGAGGTGCTGGTGAGGAGCGAGGCTGTGGGCAGGGAGCGGGGGCTTGAATACCAGGGAGAGGAATCAGAACTTGATTCTGTGGGCGACTGGGAGCCATAGAGGGCTCATGAGCAGAGGAAGCATGTATTTGGAGGCTTCCACCCAGCTG
>PVKY010003248.1:0-22302 GCA_004027775.1 Bradypus variegatus | reverse complement strand
CTAAAAGAGCAAGGAAAATTCCAAGAAAGACATGTGATCAGGTACACATTACCCTAGCACCTATTAAAATAAATTGTAAAAAAGTGTGATCAAAACAGAGTGATACTGGTGTAGGAAAAGATAATTAACAGAATAGACCAGGGATTCCCAGAACAGATCCAGATATCTGTGGAAACTTATTGTAAGATAAAGGTGGAATTTCAGATCAGCAGGGCAAGGTAGATATTTTAATAATTGGTGACTTCAAGGAAAAGAATTTAAATCCTTAATTCTGGCAATTTACCAAAAAACCACAAATTCCATATAGATTAAGATTTAAATGCAAAAAGAAACAAAACCAATAAAGTATTGAGAGAGTTTATGTGAATAATATAATTCTGGAGTGGAAAAAAGCATTTCTGAGCCTGACACAAAGTCAGAAACCAGCCCAGTTTTACAAATCCAAACACCACCCAGTTATCTCCACCAGGAGCCTCAGCTCGACAATCCCAAGGGGGTTATGACAATCCTTGCCCCCACTGCCCCACATGGCCCATCTTCCTGCTTCCCCACTGCGGCTGATTCTCCACCTGCCCACGCAGGGGCCCCTGTCAGCTCCCTCTGAGCCACCCAGTCTCTTCCTCCTCACTCCCCACCTGAGGCCATTGCATCATGGCCATCGCTCAGCTCTGGCTTGATTCTGCCCAGCTCTGTGTCCTCTCCAGCACTGCCCTCGTCCTGCCACACTGGACTCTCACAGTGGCTGCCTATACTGGCAGCTCTGCTTCCGGTCACAGCTGCCTCCAACCCAGTAGCTTTGAAAACTTGTATAGACCACTTTGATTATGTGGACAATTTTAAATTTACAAATGCTTATAAAATGAACAAAACTAAAGGGCAAATGACAATTTAGGATAAAATATTTATAATGTGTGAAAGATAAAGAGTTAATAGCCTGAAGATATAAAGTCCTCTTATAAATCAATAAGGCAAAAAGCATATACAAATTAGAAAAGTATATAAAGCACACAGCCAGACAATTCATCAAAAAAGAATTACCAATGACTGATTGGCCTGTAAAAAGGGACCATAACTTCCTAAGAGAGAAAGAAGGAAAGAAGGAAAGAAGGGAGGGAGAGAAGGAAGGAAGGAAGGAAGGAAGGAAGGAAGAGAGGGAAGGAAGGAGGGAGGGAGGAAGGAAGGAAGGAAGCCACAACAATGAAATAGCATTTTTTGTCTATCAAATCTGCAAATACTCTTCTGAATGTTAATACTCAGTGTTGGGAAGGATGTAGTGAAGCAGATACTCTCACAGGATGGTTAGTGAAAGCGTGAGTTGATATACCTTCTCTGGAAGGCAATTTGGCAAAGTCTATCAAAATCCTTGAAAATTTGCTGAGTTTTTGATCTAGCAATTCCTCTTCTTCTTCTTCTTTTTTTTTTTTTTGGCTTTTGAAGGGGGTTTATTAACATACAATTTACAGTTCTGAGGCCAAGAAAATGTCGACTCAAGGAATCAACAGGACGGTACCTGCTTGACTCTGGAGCAGGCTTCCAGCAGCTGGGCTCCTCTGTCACACGGGAAGGCGCATGGCAGCGTCTAGCAATTCCTCTTAAAGACTATATCCAAAGGATAAAAACAAAGGTGTACACAGAGTCAGCGTTATATAGAACAGCCTCAACTGTTAACAACCTAAAGCTGCAATAATAAGGAATTACTTAAATTATAATACAGTACACAGCAAAATGCCAGAGATCCATAAAAAGTTTATTTATTGACAAGGAAAACTGTTCACAACTTATCACTAAGTATAAAAGGCAAGTCATTGAACAGTATGTACTGTATTAACCCCTTTAGTAATGAAATGTATATGTGTGGGTGTAAATACATACATATATCTACAGGAAAAAAAGATCTTAAAGGATATATACCACAATAGTAACAATACATCTCTCTGACAAGGTTTAAGTGTGTATTTTTAATTTTCTTTTCATTTTCCTACTTCTATGAGAAACACGGCAGTGAGTCCTGGCAGAAAGCCCACAGGTGATGCAGCACCCCTGCTTCCCATCCACCTGGTGGCAGTTCCTGTCCAGACTCCCGTTTGGCTCTGAGCGCCCACGTCCCTTGCATGGAACATACATGACATTTCCTGTCTCCTTGTTTAGCTAGACCAGGAGTAAGTCCTGCGTCTTGCATTTCTCTTGTTGTACATAGTAAGTCTGCAGCACAAAGCCCAAGGAAGGAGGTGTCATTTCTGTGCCCCTGCCACCGAGCAGGGCCTGGCTGACCCCACAGGTGCAGCCCAGCCCTAGGCCAGCTTGAGGCTGTGCCGTCGGCCACCAGACAACCCAGTCCTGTGAAGAGGCCTATTGTGGCCACTAATCATTGTTGAGTGATGAGGCTGTTTGTTTAAAGCATAGGTCAGTGCCCCCACACCCAGAGGCAAAGCCAACCTGGCATCCTATAACTGATGAGCCAATGTTTCCTTTCTGCCAGGGGTGCAAAATTGGCTTTGATCCAACAGAGCCCTTCCCACTCCTGCAAACCTCATGCCATTTACAACTTATCTTGGCTTTTCACAACCTCCCCTGGAGCAGCACTTCCTCTTTCCAAACTGTGGACCACGAACCCCAGTGTCCCAGAACTGACTCACCAGCTCTCAAGTCTCAGCAAATCAACTACCCAAGCAGCCCTGCCTCCAGGCCCACAGACCGAAAGGGCCCCACGCGACCACCATCAGAGGGCAAAATAGCCTTTCCTTCGAATTCCACAAGTGCAAGTTTCATCATTGTCCACATCTTTTCAATCAGTACTCATTTCACTTAAACCCACTGTAGGAAAAAAATACAAAAGCCATTAGAAATGGAAAGGGAGTCGGAATCAGGGAAAGAAGACCAGTCAACTGCTTTTTTTCTCCTTTTATAGATGGGGACATGCCCAGTGCTCCCAAGATGCTGAAGGAGCAGAGAGGAGAGAAGTCCTGGCTGTGTGAGGCTGAGCCCCAGCTGCACCAAGTGAAATGGGGTGACTTGAGGGGCACTCGCCTCATCTAGGTGGTGTGACAATTAAATGGGTTAATAGATACAATGTGCTTAGAGCAGCACCAGGCACGAGGTGGGCAGGACATACGCACCACAGCAAGAGCAGAGGAAGTCATTTGAGACTTGTCTCGTGAATCTCCTGAGCACTCTCCTGCTCTCATCTCCCACACAGCCAGGAACAAGGCAAACTCCCCTCCTAGCCACTGTAACGAGGCTTTAGTGCCCAAGGAAGGGACAAGAGTGGAGTTGGGAGACAACCACTGGCCACAGAGCATTTCTGTGGAAAATCCTCTGCGCAGCCCACAGAGGGACTTGGGCACTGAGAGGGCCCAGCAAGCCAAGTGCTATTTGCAGGTGACCCCTCATGTCCCCTGTTGAGAGCCACACTGCCACAAACAGCATCTCCTAAGGGTTGGGAAGGGCCCCAGTTCCCGGCAACTCGGAGGTTTCTTTCCTTAGAAAGGAGGGATCAATTCCACGTGAAGTCCTTATTTTTAAGAGGTGGGGTAAACGAATACAGTCAGCCAGTCCCATGGCAGGACACCCCTTCAGACATGCCGCTGATACTCAGGAAGAAGACAGGCCCTCTGGATGATTATGAAATGCTCGTTTTCTGACGTGGCAGATTTGGTTCCTCCCTCTGGATCCAGAACTGCGGGAAGGGAGTTGAACCTCTTCACCTCCTGCTCCACCACCACACCCAGGCCTCAGCTTTTCCTTGTTCACTCAACAAGCATGTTGGAAGCCAGGAACTCCGGTCAGGCTAGGGCCTTAGCTGATTCAATGTCACTGGTCCCCACCTGCTGTTACCACATGACTCATTAGGACTCAGAACAGCAGCTCTTTGAGGGCAATGACTTGTGTCTGTTTTGTTCATTGCTATACCCCCCAGTCTGAGGACAGTGCCTGGAACACAGTACATGCTCAGAAAATGGATGTTGAATGAATGCATGACTGTTCTACAGGGTCATTCATCACCCCCAAGCCAAGGATTCAAAACCTGCAAAAGCCTGCCCCAGTTCACCCCTTGCAGAGATTCCATTTTGTGGTTTCTTTTATCGGTGTTTTTTCTTTCAATTTCCTCAGCCATTTGTATCTAATTTTATTTTCAACTTGATAAGCTTATTGAACTATCTATTTTATTGGTACTAAATGTATTTATTAAAGCTTCAGATTTTCTTTCTAATGTATTACTTGTTGCTTTTGTCTTAATTAGTTCTAGCTCCCTTTTTTTAGTTTATTTTCTTGTTCTTTTTCTAGCTTCTTGAGTTTCTAGTTGCTGAGTCAAATTTCCTTCCTTCTGGTATAAGAAAGCATGTAAGTCCAAGTATTTTGCTTTGAGAAGAGCTGGGCCATATCTAGTGACGTTTGAAATGCAGCATTTTCATCGTCCTTAATTTGTGAATAGTCTGCAAGTGCACATGGAAAGTGCTTACCAATGGATCTATCACATCACCACCCCCAAACTCCACCAGCCATCCTCCTTTCTTTGAGAGAGAAATTGGTGTCTACCCTTTTATGTAAATACAGCTTCAAGCCACTCCCCTTCCAGCCAGATGGCCACTCCCCCTCTCCTCTTAAATAGACATTCAGGAACCACTGGTCTATAGCCCAGGGATTCTCAACCCCAGCACTAATGACATTTGGGGCCAGATAACTCTTTGTTGGGGGAGCTGTCCCCTGTATTATAGATTGTTTAGCAGCATCCTTGGCCTCTGTCCACTAGTTGCCAGTAGCTACCAATAGATGCCAAAAGTGTCCCCAGACATTGCCAGATATCCCTGGGGTGAGGGGTGGGAGGTAAAATTGCTGCCATTTGAGAGAACCACTGCTAAAGCCCTATAAAAGCCACCACCACGGAGAAATCATGCCCACACTCTGACCACCCATGGCTATGCAGGTCTGCTGTGGATCAAGACCTCGAGGTCCTGTACTGGCCTGTTTGTGGTTAGGGGTGGGAGCTGGGGATAGGGAGGCAAAAAGGGGCCAATTTTGCTTCTCTAAGTGGCTGGCATTTTCTCCTCTTGCAGAAGATATAGGAAAACAGGTCGCAGGCAGCCTTCTAGTTGGGAGTTCCCCTCACACTCGGGAGACCAACACGATACAGGGGGAAGAGCAGGAGAGGGTGAATTTCTCCAGCAGCCAGTGGACTTGGCTGTAGTCGGAGGACATGAGAGAGGTTGTCAAGCCTCCTGGGAGCCCAGTCCAGCCAAGAGGGGATAAGGCCATATGGGATCCCAAGCTGAAGCTGTGGCCATGGCAGAGAGAAAAGCCTTGCCTAGTGGGGCCTCTGAGCACAGGGACAGCAACAACCCCTCTTTTCTCAGGAAACAAATGAGCTCTGCCCTTGGTTACTAAAGGAAGCACATTGCTCTTTGCATAAAATAATGTCCTTGACCATTTAGCACTATTAAAACTTAAAATGTATGTATCTTAACCCGGCAATTGCGCTACTGCACATATAGCAATATAATGTATTCTGTGAATATATTAGGACAGGTGCACAGAGCCCTACAGAGAGGCCATGGTGTAGTAATCTAGAGAGCAGACTCAGGACCTGGCTGCCAGGGTTCAAATCCCAGATCTACCACCTAGAAGATGAGTGACCTTGGAAAAGTTCTCGACTCTTTGTGATTTCGTTTTTTCATTCGTGAAGTAGGAGCAATAATGGGGCCTATCTCATCAGGTTGCTGTACGAGTAAGTGACTTAGAATTAGAGCAGTGCCCATGATTGGTAAATGATAGCCATTACTATATGCATAGTATCCTTCTGGTCATAGCTAAAAACTTGGAATTGTAAATGCCCATCAAATGGCTAAATACAAGCAGCACATCTACGCCATGGAATTCTGGGCAGCCATTGAAAGAAATGAAGTAGAACTGTCCGTGCTGGCGTGGAAAGGTTAAATTATTAACAAAAAATCAAACATGCTGTGAGATGGTATGTATAATTTGATATATAAAAATAAATATATAATTTGTATATAAAAATACATATATATAGATATTGATATATACCTATCTGCATAGAGAATTTCTAGAAGAACCCTCAGGAAGCTTCTAACCATAGTTATATAGGGAGTGGGAGGGCAGGAGAACGTCTGCTTTCCACTTTGGTACTGTTAGAACTTCCTACCATAACATTTTCTTATATTTTGAAAAATAGTATTCAGTATTTTTAAAAGAATGAGATAAATTTATATCTACTGGTTGGAAAATTTTTAAAGATACATTGTTAAAAAATTTTAAGTGGCAGAATATGAATAGTACAAGCCACTGGAATGAATCTTGGGTCACAAATTCAGGTATGCAAGAAATCAACTCCCACCTGCCAACAAGAAACCTAACTGATGGTTGAAAAGGATTGGGGGTCTTTCCACTCCAGGGGAAATCCTTTTTCCATCTTGTTTCAAATCAAGGCATTCAGTCTGCAGGAGAATCCTTTTCCTTTGAGCCACTCAACAAATCCTCAGGTTTCCCACTTAGCTTAAGCCTTTGGCGTAGAAAAGCTGGAAGACACTTGCAGGTTGATTGTTTTCTAAGGTGGGGAGTTGCTTGAGGGGTAACGGGCTCCACGAGTGTGAGGATGTGAAAGAGAGGCAAAAAAGAGACTGAAGTCTCAAATATCCCAGTCATACATATTTGTAAATGCAGAGGAAAGAAGTCCAGACACTCACCCAAATAATTAACAGTGCCCACCTGTAGGGTAGGCTTTGGGATGGGGGAAATGGTGGAAGGGGAACTTTCGCTTCTTATTCTATATATTTCTAAATTATTTGGATTTTTTAAATGATGAAGATGTGTTCAGTGTTGCTTCAATAGTTTATTATTTTAAGTGAATACATGCATATACGTCTTTCACCTGCAAACCAGTGACGGTAGGTGGTGCATGTCACACCTGTCTGGCTCTCTGGTGGGCAGACCCTTGGGAAGCTATTTGACGAGGTGTTGGGAGGCCTTCTGGGAAAGAGCTCTTTCTAAAGGAAGAAGGAGACAGGCTCAAGGAGCTGACTCAGACAAAGCCTTGCTCAGTAGAGAGGAGGTAATTCTGAGCAGAGTGGTATTTATGATTTTGATGTTATCTGTGGGGCGAAGGCCCCTGGCTCTCTGAGGCATTTGGGGTACTGGCAGCCCCAGAGCACTTCTCCTACTGACCCCATGCCAGCTGACTCCATGCCAGCAGGAGTGTCAGTGTCTCCCTGCAGGTGAGAGGTGCCTAGTGGGTGTGGCCCTGTCCAGCAGAGCTGAGCACTCCATGGGTGTGGTGGGGCAAAGGGAGGTTGCAGAGCTGGAGAAGTGGTAAAGGTTGCTGGGGAGAGAGGAAGATGGTAATTGTCTAATCTTGTCCAGCAGCATGTGGGAGAGACCCACCCTGGGGTCTCTGGAGTGAGGATGGGGACACTAGGCAGGAGCTGGCATCTTCCTGTAGCAGGGAGGACCAAGAGTTGGAGACAAACACGTGGGCAAGCTCTGAGAATGTGATAAGTGCACAGGAATCCAGGTGTGTGTGCAGAGGCAGGGAGTACAGGACAGGAAGCCACAAAGTCTGCATGGGAGGGGTCAGGGATGGTCTCCTAAATTAGGTGACATTGGCAACTCACAGGCCGTCAGTGGGCAATTGGGTGGGAAGGGTGGAGGGCACCAACAAGTACCTGTGCAAAGACCTGGGACTGTGAGAGAGGGCTAGGTTGGGGGAATGGAAAGCAGCTCCAGCTGAGTAAGGTGAACATAGGGGAGTGGTGGAAGATGAGGCCACCAAGGCCATGTTCCATGGTAAGCAATTTGGATTTTACCATGCAGGCAGTGGGGAACTCAGAAGAAAGAGAGGGCCAAATCTACCAGGAAAGCTTTCCACCACCACACTGCTGCTTCTCCTAGCTACCTCCCACTCAGTGACAGTCACTTCCTCTAGGAAGTGTTCCCTGGGCACCACTGAGACACAGCTAGCCTTCAGCTAACACTCCCAGGGGTTCCCTTTCCCATCCACGGCCTCTTACTGACTAGTTCCCTGGACTTGTCATGCCCCTCATGCACTGGGAGCCTGGAGGTCAGGCTGTGGCTGTTGTCTTCTCTGTTGTGCATCCCCAGCACCCTGCACAGTGTTGGGCATAAGTGCTCAATATGTATTTATTTCATGAAGAGCAAATGTGTGAGATGATAACTCTTGTGGTTTCCCACCCAACTGTGAAGCACAGGTTGGAAACTGCTAGCAGGGACCCCAGGGAGGAAGCTCTTGCAATGGTTTAGGTGAGAAGGGCTAAGGGCCTGACTTAAGGCAATGGTGGTGGAGCTGGAGAGGAGGGAGAGATAGGGAAAATATTTAGGAGGCAGAACTGATAGGCCTGAGAGATTAGATGAAGGAAGTGAGAGAACCAGATAAGGGGAGAACTCCTGGGCTTCTGGTCTAAGCATCTGGATGGATGACGGATTAATCAAGACTGGCTAGCCTGGAAGAGGAGGCAGTGTGTAGAGGGAGATGAGGAAATCAGGCGGACTTTGACATGCTTGCTGGGCATTCAGGTGAGAGGTCCCAGGGGCACCTGGACTCATGGAACTGGAGCCCAGGACTTATATCTGGACTGAGATTTAGGAGCTCTCAGCCTGCAGGTGATGGTTAAAAACCAGAGTGGGGGAAAAGATCACCCAGAACAGAAGAAAAAGGTGCAACAAGAGGGGTGCCAACTGAGGAAGAGAAGCCACGGGGAGAAAAGGAGACAGAAGAGAGGGAGGAAGAAAAGGAGCCAAGAGCTGGAGCTCAGTGGCTCCAATCCTGGAAGTGGCTTCCAGGATGAACAAGCAGGTTCCAAGAGGGTGGAACTGAGAGGCTGCCCATGCCCTTCCTTCTAGGTGAGATTCCTTCTAGGGAGGCTGATTCACCTGTCCGCAGCCACACACTCTTATCAGTGTCTGTGGTCATCCAGACAAGTGACTCTCAAAGTGTGGTCCCTGGACTCCTGGGGGTTCCCAAGACCCTTCCACAGGGGTCCACAAAATCGAAACTATTTTCATAATACCAAGACTTTTTTTTTTTTGCCTTATTCACTTTGTTGATGTTTGCACTGATGCTACAAAAGCACTGGTTGGCAAAACCACTGGTGCCTCAACGCTAATCAATGAAGCGGCACCAAACTGTGTCAGTGGTCATGTTCCTCACATGCACACACTCACAGTTTGGGGTGCAGAGGAAGCCAGCTTCACATGAGGATGCCCATGATGGGGTAATAATTATTAATTTTATTAGACCTTGACCCTTGAATACATATCTTTTTAGTAGTCGGTGCATGAAGCACTTGCTGTGTATCAAAGTCCTGGACACACTTACGTGATTTTATGAATTTGAGAGCTGAACTAGCTGCTCTTCTTCATGAAACATCGGCTTTACTAGAAAGAACTACTGACAAACTATGACTATTCAGACTTGGGTATCTGGCAGATATTTTCTGGAAAATGAATAAAGTGAACCTGCCACTTCAAGGAAAACGACCGACAGGATTTGCTGTCAAGGATAAAATTTGAACTGTCTAATGCAAATAAGAATTTTGGAAAACTTGTATCCATATCATGAGCTCGATAGTGTCCCAATATCTAAAGACTTTTCTAATGAAATCAGTGGTATGTTAATAAATGCAATTTTTTTATATTGTAGACTAAAATGTGTCAACATTTGCAAGATCTGAACTACTATCAGATCTCACTGAACTGATAGCATCATCTCACTGAACCATTATCTTCCAAATGATGTGTGCACACAAAATCAGGCAGAAGTAAAAGACCCTTTCAAAAAGCAAGACAGATCAGTGGAGTTTAATAATACAGCAGCATATGTAAAGTTCCTTGATAAGGTTTCAAGTTCCACAAGGCAACCAATATTTCAGAAAACTGCCATTTGTCCAATTTTGGTGACATGTCAAAGAAGAATATCCACAATTATCTGAAAGTCTATTAAAATATTCTTTTTTTCATATATGTTAGATTTCATAATAAGGAAATGACTGAAACTATGGTACTATAACTCATAATCACTTTGGAAATATCCTATATATCTACTAGTTAAATCATGCTTTGAAAGACATTACCTTCTTGTATATATGTTATATTTCATAAGGAAATAACTAAACTGTGGAATTGTAACCTATGATATTCTTTGAAATTTGCTCTCTACTTGTTAATTGCACTTGGAAAGTTATCACTTTTATGTATATATGTTGCATTCTACACTAAAAAAATGATTAAAAATACAAAAAATATTCTTTTTTCTAACTACAAATCTGTATGAAGCTGGGTTTTCTCTATCTACTTCATCCAAAACAACACATCCCAACAGACTGAATACAGAAGCAGACATGAGCATACGGTTGTCTCTTATCGAGCCAGACATTAAAGAGAGTTGCAAATTTGTAAAGCAATACTACTCTTCTCTCTATATATTTGTTTGTTTTGGAAAATATGTTTTTCTTTATCAAAAGTAAGTTAATAGTAATGAATTTATTATAGTTATTTCTGAATTATTTAAAAATATGTATTTTTAATCCTCAGTTTCTAATTGATAATCCACATAAATAAAAGTTATTTGGGGTCCTCAATAATCTTTAGGAGTATAAAAGAGTCCTGAGCCAAAACATTTGAGAATGACTGATGTCCACCACCCATTCCTGTTCCTCAGTTCTTGGGTCATATTTCCAGCCACCTACCTTTCCCATCACTTCACAGAATACAGAATTGTGAAGTCCTCAAAACAAAAAAATAAAAATGTAACTGAAGAAGACATAAGAGCAGGCATGGCAAATTAAAAAGAAAGCAAGACCCTCTCTGCCCTTGGAAATGATTTTCCTTTAAGGGCCAGAGCCTGGTAAGAAGCCCTGCTGGGCACCCCGCCCCGACTCCCCCCACCCCCCTCCACCCCCCACCCTACCTCCGCCACCTGCGGGAGAGGAGCCTGGGGTGAGGGCGGAGCCGGAGACAGGTGCCTTACCTCCTCATCCTCCCTAACTGATCTGATAGAACTGCCAATGACATGGGGCCATTTTTTATTAGTCACGATTTATAGGGGAGGAACAGGTCTATGATTTGCCTGACTCCACTAAATAAATAACAGGGCCGCCAGGGGCCAGGCTCCCTGCCCCTGGACCCCCCCCCCCGCTCTTCCCCACTCCACTAGAGAAGTTACCATCAAAGTCGCCTTGTTTTACTTGTCAATATGGTCTTTTCTTAGGTTTATATGCCATTTATATGTCTTTCTTTAATTCCTTGTTCATTCTTTTGGGTTGTTGATCTTTTTATAATAGTTTGTAAGAGAAAGTGACCCTTTGTATTAATTTTCAACTACAAAAACTAGTTTAAAAACAATGAAAAAGTAAAAGCCAAATAGAAGACAAAGAAACGATAGAGATGATAAACCAAAAGTTGGTCCATTGAGAAAAAAAATAGACAAACCTCTGAAAAAACTGATCATGAAAAAAAGGTGTGAGACATTGAGAATAAAGGGAAAAAAAGTAAAATACGGTAGAGATTTGAAACATAATAAAAGACAACTATGAAAAATGTTATCCTAATAATTTTTTAACTTTTTTAAAACTTTTTTATTTATCTTTTTTTGAGAAAAATTAAAACTTAACAAATTTGACTAAAGTAGACTTAGTAATACTAGTAGTACTAGAAGTAGCAATATTCTGGGTGCAGTGAGGCGGGGACCTGCACATAGCCAAGCTGGTGAGTTCAATCCTCAGTTGCCTCCATCTGTGACAAGAGCCGGGTCTTTGGAGCTTGGGCCTGTCTGTCTGTTTGTAAGGAAAAGAGGGTGCTGAGAGTACAGGGGAGGGGCTGCACCGCCCGTTGTTTAGCAACCCTGGCTGACCTGGAGTCAGATGTCCAGACAACCCCTGCATGCTCCCCCAGGAAGCAGCATCTCAAACGGGGATTCTGCCTGGTTCACTGGTCCCGGCGGGCACCCAGACCCAGAGCCCTGTCAGCCTGGCAACCACCCAGCTCCATGCGGCCGTCTGCCCTCCCCATGACTGCCTTCCTTCTTGCCCCCTTTCCCCTCCCTCCTCCTCTTCTTCCTTGTCTCTCTGTGCCCCCGCCCCATCTTCTGCTGGAAGACAAAGAGCAGGTGTGGCAGGAGTCATCAGGTGCCACACCCCCTCCGCCCACGTCCCGCCTGCTCCCCACGCCCACCTCCAGCTGAGGGAGTTTCAGCAAATAGGTGGAGTCCCGACGCCGCACCTTAACTTGTCTTGGCCCATTCCCCAAACTCATTTCTGAGTCTGATTTCCGGAGCACGGGGGGGGGGGGAGGAGTGGATGTTGCTACTGTAAAGGGCAAGTGTTGTCCAGCTCCGAGCCCTGGTACTGGAATTATTGCAAGAGGCCCATCATGTGTACCTTGCACTGTCAATAGCCAAAAGAAATGTCCCACATATATAAGCACGTCTAGGTCTCAAATTTGTCAAAACATGCTGTCTCTTTCAAATTTGTCAATGTTGTTGGATGAATTTTTTAAAAATCCCTTTAAATATGTTTACTCTGCCCCTATCAGCTTGTGACCACTTGTATTATCTCAAACAACAGGCAGCAAAAGCACCACCACTACCATCTGGGAGTGTGTTGGAGGGGTGGAAGCCCATTAGATATTTTGATGATAGGAAGGGGTGGGGAGGCTCCTTCAGGAAAAGGATGGGGATGAGCAGGACACAGCAGACAGTTCAGTTTAGGCAGAAAGGCTGCTTTGCAGCCCTGCTAATGATTTAGTCCTGACTTGACTCTAGCCCCTAACTGCCCCTAAAGCAGGTAGGTGCTTCAGTGGACTCCTGACCTTGCCCAAAGCCTAGGAGGTGGGAGGGGGTGGGGAAGGCAGATAATGCAGTGTGACTGTCAACTTCTGCCAACACAGATGGGTCTGTAGTGGCTGGCCTGTCCAGATACCGAAAAGTGATCCTGCAGTGACACTGACCACACCCCAGCCCAGGACACCTGACCAGGCATGTTCAGGTGCAGTGGAGTAACTACAGCCTGAACCATACCAGAAGTCTGGGACGCCTGGTGGTCCTTAGCACAGTCAGCCTCTGATGAGGATATGGACAGGAGCCCAGCAACAGAGAACTAAAAACCTACAAGGATGAGAAAGAGGTGCCACACCATGGGCACTTCCCAGTCCAGGAGGGTACTGTGATTTGAAGGAACTTAAAGAAAGTCCTCAGCCCCCTCCTCTACTGAATGATGTATAAAATTTCATAATTAGAGCTCTCCTCTTTTAACTGCAATTCCCCTAGGCTGGGCAGCACTGGGTGAGGCTGGGTGGAGCTGGGACTCAGATTATTCTAAACTTTGGGTTTCTTTCCCACTCCAGAACAGCTGACCACTCTGAGAATGGAGTGCGATAGGGTAGGTGCAGGAGAAGGAAGTAACCATGAGGAAGCAACTTTCTAATACTGCCTGAGTCTAACGAAGATCCAGACTTTCAGGTCTCCCTCCCTAAATCCACCCAAACTATTTGGGTTCAGTCTTTGGAGATTAATAAGCTTCTTATTCAAAGCACCCACCACACCCTGCCATCTGAGACAGAGAAAGTAAGGTGCTTTCTGCATGGGGCTCTATGCAGGCTCAAGGGCTATGACATTGTCAAGTGCTTGACTTAAAACCTTCCTCCTTGGGTGCCTCTGAATCTGGGGAGGGAAGGCTAGTGTGTTTTTGTGTCATCTGTCAGCCTCAGAAGTCTTGCAAAAATATGCCCCCTGCTCCAGACTCACCTGGCACCTAACATTTCACCATTAGAGAGTCCTTAAAAGTCACTCAAAAGGACTCTAGAAAAATACAAATATACTTAACTCAAAGGGGCAGTGTGGGATTGGTGATGGAGTCACACAAGAGCAAACCAGTGGTAGCCCCAGAATTCCCACCTGGGGGGCTTGGGGGTGGCAAGCTGTAGCAGAAGCAGTAGGGGTGGGGTGGGGTGGGGTGTTTCTTAAAGCTGTGTTTTCATCGTGGATACCTGGTTTTTAATTACAATGAATGTTTATTTGGGGCGGCTTTGGCCAAGAAACTGATAGATTTGGGATGCTAAAGATTCTCCCGTAAGCCACCTCTTGACTCCCATTGCCAACAAGGAAAAAAAGCTAAGACCCAAGACCTTGGAAACCAAGACTCTTGAGTTATAGACTTGGGGAGTGGAGGGCATCAAATTCAAACACCACCACCCCAACCGCCACCTCCCTCCCCATCCCTGCTTTAGCCATTTTGCCCGTCAGAGGCAGGCAAATACACCAAGGCTGGGTGGAGGATTACCCACGAGGGGTCTTGCATCCCCAGAATTCCACAGGGCCCTCTCCCAGGGAAGCCGAGGAAGGGAGTGTAGGCGCTTGGGCCATTGAATGGCAAGAAAAGGGCACAGTAAATTGTGGGGCTGGATTCTCCAGTCATGTGACCCGATCTCACTGCTGCTTGTCACATGACATCTTCCCCCTCCTCTCCCTTCTTTTCCCCTCCCTTGCTCTGTTTTGATTTGGTTAAAATAGATGCAACTCTGGTCTTTTCTATTTTTAATACCCAGCCATTACATAATCCCCACCATAATTGCTGACTTGAAAAACTATTGGCAACAGTAGAAAATCCCCAGAGTTTTAAACAGGAAAAGGATTATTACAGACAAAAGCCTCTGGCAGTTTTACTGATTGGTAAACCGCCTGCAAGCGTCACTTGACAGTGGAAGTCACGTGGGCCGGGGGAACACCGGCCCCCACCGTGGGGAAAGCAGGCGGGGGTTGGGGGGGCAGGGCTACGTGCCGCCTGGGATGCTACATGGTGGTGGCGAGGCGGGGGGGGCGGTGCGGAGGTGCACGGGGAGCTAGAGGTAGGGCCCAGGCTTGAAGGCTGCTCCTGTGACCAGAACCTGCTAGAGGGAGCTTCACGTTAAAGTCCAGGGGCTGCCTTTTACTGCTTTTGTTTCTTGTTAGGCAGAGAAGCCTCCGGCATCCAGAACCTCTCCCTCACCCACTGCCTGGCCTTCCGCCAGCCTCCAGTGCATTCCAGAGTGAGCTGGAATACCTACCCCAGTTAAACAGTTTATTTTATCAAGCTACAGGAACAAGGAAGGCTGCTTGTTAATCACACAGAGACCTGATCCACTCCTCTGCACGGCTTTCCAGATATTAGGCCAAGCATACATTATTTAATTCTTCAATAAAACTGTCCAATAAAAACAAAAGAGCTAGTGGTTTGGTAAAGGGCTTCTCAGCCAAACAGAAATGAACTCTGTGAGGATGTGTTGAAAGATGTGAGTAGTGCAGGAGATGAAGCTGGGACAGGGGCCAACTTCCCTCATTTTGCCAATTCTGCTACAATCCTAGCCCCATCTAAAATCAAGGAGAGGCAATCCAATTTGGGTTGTGACAATCCATTCAATAAGTTTGCTGAGTGCCACAAAGAGTCTAGGTGCTAAGGAGCAAATCATTGCCCTT
Source organism: Bradypus variegatus (assembly GCA_004027775.1). Taxonomy (NCBI): domain Eukaryota; kingdom Metazoa; phylum Chordata; class Mammalia; order Pilosa; family Bradypodidae; genus Bradypus; species Bradypus variegatus. The sequence goes on along the minus strand of PVKY010003248.1, from coordinate 6,827 downwards.
GTAGGACTGCCAGCTCAGTGAGGGAGATAGACAATAATCAAAATATCACAGAAGTAATTATGGACAATGGTGAACAATTATGAAGGGACAGTATAGGGAGCTAAGGCATTTAGAGCAGGGGAATCTGATCACATCTGAGGTTTCCTAGATTACCCTAAGGGCTTCAGGGTTCTTTTAATTCAGCACTCCTTCTTCCCTCCCTCCCTTCTTCTTTCCTGTAGTTAACATTTACTGGGTTCTTTCTAGGTGCTGAAGATAATACCAGGTTCTTTTCATGTAGGGTCTCATTTGATTTGTAGAACAACCTTACAATTTGGCACTTTAAGACAAAAGATGTGTGGAGGAAGGCTGAACTGCACTTTGTAATGAGAACTATATGTAATTTGACATGGGTTAGTTAAGACTTCTGGCTTGGAGTGACAAAAATCCAAATCAAACTTTCATATAGGGAGACAAAAAGAAAGCCTAGAGTCATGTAAATGAGAGGTCCAAGGTTAGAGCCGTTTAAGGCACGGTTAGATCCAGGTGCTCCAAGATGTCATCCAGACTCCATGCCCCTCCTGTGCCAGCTCAGTGTCCAGTATGTCAGGTTCATTCTCAGGCAGTGCTCCCCTCAAGGTGGCAAGCTAGCCACCAGCAGCAGGAGGCTTACATTCTACCAGCGTGGCAACCCAGCTGGAAAAGAAATGGAAGTTCTCTTCCCAATAGTGGCAACAAAAGTTCCAGAGAGTCCTGACTGGGCTGGATTTGGAAACAGGCCCTTGCCATCTGCTGTTCTCTGACTGGCATAGTCACATGTCCTCCAACTAGAGCTAATGGGTGGGCCTGACCCCACCAAAACCCAGTCTGAGAATGGGGAAGGAGGTGGCCCCCAAAGGAAAATCAAGGTATCTTTTCCGAGAAGGGAGAATGCAGGCCGGTCAGTCAACACCGACTGATCTCTCCTGCCCCCTATGTTTGGTATTACAGTGGATATGACACTAGGTTCTGCCAGCAAGGAATAAGCAAGGGTCGTTGTTCAGTGGGGTACTCCTTGAATTCGCCCTGGTCCACCCTGAAAGCCCAGAGGCCTTGGCTTCTTGATTTAGGGCATTCATTGGTGAGTGTTAATATTTGCTTAGGTACTTGCTCAGAGCAGTCTTCAAGCCTCAAGACTTTATGGAAGGCTTGGCCCACTCTCTTCTCACCCACCACCCCCAAACGATGCACCCTAGGCAGTGCTGGCTCTTTAATCAGAGTTCTCAGGTTCTGTGTAAGTCAGAGGGAGGGAAGGGCAAGTCAAAGCCTTTTTGTTGTGAAGTTTTGCTTCCCATTAGGAGTCTGAACTGAACTGAAAATGGCTCTTCCACTGGCAGAGAGAGGAATATCTTGATGGTTTCTAAGCATCGAACGAATAGACCTCCCAGAGCCAGATCTTGGGCGATCACTGATAAACATTTCATAAGACTTCAAGCCCCTAATCTGCCAGAGTTATACATTACTACAGCAATCAGATTTCAGCTGTAACCACCCTGTCCTTTGACACATTTAAAAAGCTGGCTGGATTCCCCTATCCAAGTTCTGTGGGAAGTCCAATGGCCTTCCCAAGATTTCTGCAAATTCCCAGCAGCTAAAGCTCATAACAGTCCCTTTTGGCTCAGACTCTCTCTCCTGCTGGACTTTTGATATCACTCACATATCACCTTCTGAGGCTGGTCCCTTCCCTCTGCTCCAAGCTGTACCATATATGGGTGGCAACTCCCTTTTTCCATGCTTTACCAAAAAGAAAAAATAGACATATACAAACTCCCTCAAAACATTTGACTCTCCTGGACCTTCGCCCTCTCCAGATACTTCTCACATTTGGGGTGGGGATTGGGGGATTCTCTCCTCCCTCAGGAAACTAAATCCCCATATATTATTCAGAGCAACTGAACTCTCCACCCCCTCCCTAACTCAAAGCCACCTCTGAGGTCTCTGGAGTCAGCCCCACTACGAACCATTGACCAGCACCAAGGAACAGAAAGAAGTTTTGGACTTGCACTTTCTTACTCTTACCATTCTGTAGGTAGCAAAGGGAAAGGAATTATTTTTCTCCTACAAATATGAATTATGCCACCTCTCTTTGAAGCAAAACTGGCCATGGTCAATTTTGATTTTAAATAAATTTATATTCACCACTCAATGTAAATGCTCCAGCTCAGAGACAAGCCTTTATGACAAGTTCAAAACAATTGCCATGCACACATATTGGGGTCTACTGGACACTGAGAATGTGATTAAGGAAATCAATGCTTCTGTTCAAAAGGCATTGTTTGGTTTGGTTTGAGGTTGCCAGAAGAGATAAAGGGGTTCATATTCCTGGGTCACCTTGTAATGGGATTCTATTTTCAGGTTGGAGCTCAAGCCTCAAATCCTGGTGAAATGGACAAAATTAGGAATATGCTTCAAGGATTCCCTCTACCTGGGTTGGTGGAGGTGTTGGGCCTCCACCAGTTGAGAGGACCCTCAGATAAGAGGCAAGGACAGACGCAAGGGGCAGGTGTCCTCCCAGACCTAGGTCAGCTCTCAGCCTTGCCCCTGATCCCCTCACACTTCCCTTGGGCTTTCTAAGAGGAAGGAGCAAGCAAGGCTTCCAAAACCAGAGAAGTCCAACTGTGACACAGGCCAGGTGCAGAGAGGCTCCGCAAGGCTTTGAATTCCAAAAAGGAGCAAAACCTAGGAAAGAAGAATTCTGAGCTTTGAATCCCTTTGTTCATCACACCCAAAAGTGCAACCACAGGCACCATGGCTCAGTAAGGTCCCTTAGAAATCCTCTTCATTCCTGGGAAGGGAGAGGTAGTAACAGATGTCCTAAGAAGCCAAGATTTATAATACCAGATTAAACTAATAAAGAGAAAAAGAAGGTGAGGAGGATGGGGAATAAATCTTTTATCTTATATAAAAGTCAAAAGTTGACATTTCATTCATTACTGTGATAATTGGAAAAATATAGGCTTAAATATTTTCAAACTTAAAAGTACTCCCTAATAAAATTTAAAACAGGATGCACACATTCCAAATCAAATAAATAGGAATTAAAAAAATAATAATAAATGGGAACATTCTATTCATTTTGTTTCAGACTTCCTCTTTTTCACTGACAGACATGCCTGCTTAGATACTGTAATGGCCACACAGTATTTCGCAGTCCCCCTCCTGGTGGAGATTTACCACTGCATTGAGCACTTCTGGAGAACTCTGTGCCCAAGGGTGAGCATTCCTGTAGATGAGATGCCAGTCTGCCCTGCTGTACTTGCCTATTTGTATTTTGTCCATTTTCTGTTGGGCTTATTGTCTTTTTCTTACTGGGTTTGTAGATCCCTTTATAGATTATAGGTATCAGTCCATTGTCTATTACATATGTTGCAAAACTTTTCTCCCAGCCTGTTATTTTCCTTCTAACCTTGTTTACGGTGGCTTTTGCCAGGCAGAAGTTTCTAAAGTCTACTTGGCAAAACCAATTACAAACAATTTAGAAAGGACTGAAATGGGAACAGTGCACCCCAAGCCCTGAGCCACATAGCCTCTCCTGCTGGGGGCCACACAACCTTGCTTGGGTTCCTGTGGTGAAATGGCCGATGAGGCAATCATTTTCTGAGTATTCATATCTGGTTCTATAGCCAGGGTGGCAGTATAAATAGATCAAGTTAAGAAGGGGCATAAAGAATTGTGAAGGTTTATATCTGTTTGTGTGTTTCAGCTATTTGGTGGTTTCTTTCTTAAATGTCTGGAGTCAAGTACTAACAATGAACAATGTTAAAGGAAGTCTAAACCATTGGAAATCCAAAAACATCTTTATGAACAATGATCTGAGGATTTCCAGACTCTTTCAAACTATGTGGGCTTCGGGGCATTATATGTTGTCACTGTGAGCGCTACAGCTGAACACAGCCCAGGAAAAATAAATTTCAGACCCCACAGGAATAGTAAAGCTCCAGACTCCATTGAATCTTAAGAGTTTTCAGCAAGAAACCTTTAGAAAAATTTCCATTCAGCTTCTTACAGATGATTAGCACTGGCTCAATCTGATCCTGACCAGTCCAAAAACTCAAGCAGCTAAAAGGGAGTTTGCCTAGAAGAGTGAGGGCTTTTCCTCCCCCAAGAGTACTTGGCCCCTGGTTCCTGAAAACTCTCCTAAAGGCCCAGTCCTTTGTGGCAGCCATTGTACTTGGCCAGAACCAGCCCCTTATTAAAACTCATGTTATTCAGGCGGGCAGGGCAGAAAGCAAGCCGGAGAGATGGCCCCAGCTCCCCTCCCTGTCACTGAAATGACACTCCCTTAGGAATCTGCTTTCTGGCCAAGGAAGGTTCTACCACAAAATCATTTGTCAGTACTCAGAGCACCAGGAGGGGAATCAGACGTTCTCGCAATGACTTTTCAAAGCCATCATTCCTACAACCTTACAAAAAACCCCACCTTTGCCAAGGCTTGTGGCAAAAACAACCACACTTCTCAGGGTTGGATCTACTCACTTGGTCATCAAGGACTTGAGCCCCTCGGTCATGGTCTGCAAAGTCAGACCCTTCGCCTGGTCATGACCTATATTATCCTATATTTCTACTGCTCCTAGTCTTCACCTTCATTGTGAGTTCCAGCCCTTCAATACCCCCTCCCCACCCTTGTGCCGCCTATCAGTCCTTCTTCTTCTAGCCAACTTAATGAAATCACTCTCCTACCAAAATCTCAGACTCCCTGACCCACACCTTTGTTCCATTTGTTCCAAACCACAGCTCCTATTTGAATACAAATGCTCACCCCTGAGTTGCCAAGTGCTGCTAAAGCCATCGTGAAGCCATGAAGTCCGCCGGGTCCTCTATAAACTTATTGTCTCCAACATTAGCTGGAGGTTCCTCAGACCGCTCTCTGCCACTGCCATAGCAGCTTTTAAAATCCCTACCACTCTCCCCACTTTCCCGCCTGCTCCCAGGAGGTGACCTCAATTCTGTCCAGAGAAAACAAAGCCCATCCAAAGGAAACTTTCTGTCTCCCCCAAATCTTACCAGATCCCTCTGCCCCATTACATCTTTCTCCCCTATCAAATCAGATTTTTTAATGCAATTTTATTGAGATATACTCACACACCACATAATCCATCCAAAGTATACAATCAAAGGGTTCACAGTATCATCATACAGTTATGCATTCATCGCCACAATCACCTTTTGAACATTTTCATTACTCCAAAATAAAGAAAAAAATATAAAAAATAGAAAGGACACCCAAACTATTCAGTACCCCTTATCCCTTCCCCCATCGTTTACATATATTTTTTGTCATTATCAAAGGAGATTTTAAAAGTGCTTATCCAGAGTCCTGGCTAAAGGTAGGAAAGCAATAAATGGAAGTGGTGGTGGTTATAGTGGTAGCCTCAGTGGTAGCTTTGTCCTTTGTTCATTTCAAGCCTTGTCTCTCCACCTGGAGAAACAGCTTCCCCTTCTCCTCTAGGGCCTGACTCAACAATTTTTATATCTCTTTCATATCTTCAACTTCTCTCTCTCTGTTAGTTCTTTCCCCACAGCTAGGGACATGGTCAGGTCTCAAAAAAATAAATAACCCTCCTTAGAACCTGTGCCCTTCCCTCACTATGTCACCTCACTTCAGAGACAAGCTTCTTGAAAGGGTGACTCCCTGCGCCGCCAGCACCCTCCCTTGCCATTCACCAACTGCAGAGCTGCCGTCTAGGGGAAGCGCGGGCTGCTCCTACTTACCACAGGTTCTGCTCTTTGGAAAACTGCTTTAGAAATTAGCAAAGAAGCACAGTGAAAGGAAATACATTGTGTTGCTACTAATTCAGAGCTTTAATAACATGAAAGAGAGTAATTAGTAGATTAACCTTGGTATTAACACTACGTCTGACTATAGGATAAACAAGATTGTTTAAAGTGTTCTTAAAACAAATATGTTTTCATTCCCTAGATCCAAAAACGAGAAGCAATCTCTCCGAGTTTCCACAATATTAATCTCTTTCGTATTCTTACCACTTTATCTATATTTAAAATTATTTATACATGAAAGGAAAGTTCCTCAAAAGTGGGCCCAGTTCAAGGTATCATAAAACTCTCTGCAGTTAATAATACATGAAAATGGATGAATGGACTTGACAAGCATCTATTATTGTAGTTGGATAATTCTAATTACAAATCAATCTAATCAACTGATTAAATCAGGTTCCCCAAAGAACCTCTCTGGACGTTTGCTCACCTAATACTAGTTTTCCACATATTGAATCCAATAAAGCTGCATTCAGTTGGTGACATCCTGTCATTTAGGTTTTCATTCGTTTCAATGTGCCTTTAATGTGTAAGGCTCAAATACTGAGGTATTATGGTGTCACTTGGGGTTCAGTCCAGCAAGGATTAAGGTAAAAGTGACGCAGGAATAACCCAGACCAAAGGGTGTGCGCAGACTGTTCCTAGGGAAGCAATGCTTTTCCCCTCCCTCACCCCAAAAATACCCAGGAAGTGCTACTCCAGGAAGGAAGGAGCCATGCCTGCTCCTCTCTGCTTCAACTCCTCTCCTATAATCTGAGAGTCAGCTCTTAAATACAATTTATCCTGAGGCACAGCACAGGCACAGCTTTGCTCCTTGCTGCACCTCCCTAGGTCAGTTCATTTCTGAAATAAGTAAGTTTGCTTAGAAAATCTGAAAAGTTTTTTCTGATGCTAATATTCTGTGACTGGTGGCACATCACTTAGTTTGAAATAAATTTTATTTTGAAAAGCAGTTTCCCAATATAGTTATTTTAGGTTGTTTTTCTTATTCCTTTGTTTGGTTCTAGTTTGTTTATTTTCTTGGGGTAGGGTAG
>PVKY010003247.1:0-22285 GCA_004027775.1 Bradypus variegatus | reverse complement strand
CTGGGCAGCTGGGTGAGGGAGAGGCCCCCACACACCACCAGTGAGCGCTTCTGGGTCAGAGGTCACTTCCGGGCCTCGGGGCCAAGCGCGAGGTGGGGGCTCAGGGAGGGTGCTGATTGGACACTTAGGTGTGGATCGCTGATTGGCCAGTTGCTGATTGGACACTTAGGGGAGGGCGGGTGGGAGCGGTGGGTGTGTGGCTGGGCGAGTCAGTGACAGGGAAGGTGGGTGCAGGGGGTGGGCGGACAGCCTACGGTGAATTTGGGAGGGCACAGAAAAGAGACACCCCTCGGCACTGAGTTCCTGGACCCACCCCATGTGGGGGCCGCCTGGGTGCACCCCGCAAAGTCTGCAGCCGGGCAGCACATGGAGCTGTTTCCACGATGAGGTCTTGGACCCTGGGGTGCACCTGCCCCCCTGCAGCCGCCCGGGGGTTCCCCAGCTGGACGGGGCATTGTCATGGGACAGTCAGACCCCACGGCTGGCACCATCTGAGTTCCAGCCGAACCTCTCTCAAGGTGGGGGTACAGCCCATCTGCCCGACCCCATGCCCCCATGACCCCTGACCCCAGCACCTCGGGCTTCTCTGGTCCCCAGCCATGCCCAAGGGGGCCGTTCCCAGGCTCTGGGAGGGGTCCACAGATGGTGCTGCCCTCGAGCACCTCGCTCCCAGCACGTGTCCCCAAGATGGGGACAGAGATGGCAGGAGGGCGAGCCTCAGCAAGAAGAGGCGACAGTGAGGCCAGGAAGACAGGAAGGGGCACCCCAAGGAGGCAGAGAGCCGGGCCAATGCGGCCGGGGTGCCAGGGGTGCCGGAGCTGGGCCCAAGGCTGGGAGCAGGCGGCCTCCGTCTCGTTGTGCAGCAAACACTTCATGTTCCCACGGGCATGCTCTTCCCCTGGGACATCCATATAGTTGTGAAAAACAGCCCAGTGCGCCAGTGGACGGCTGGCGGCGACCCCGGCCTCCCTGTGGCCACGGCTGACCGTTCAGGTGCGTTTCTTTCCAGGAGTTTTCCACTTTCAGGTAAACGTGGCCATTTCCCATGCGCATGTCCCCAAAGCGCGCTCCCTGTTGTCACCTTGCCTGCTTTGTCACCGCATGTGGCGACCTCCTTTGCAGCAGCCTCAGAAGCTCACCGAATGGCACCTCATGACCTTACCCACTGCCGTGGCCCGACACGGAGGCTGCACCATCAGTGAGGGTTTTAGGAATGAGAGTTTTAAGGCCGTACTAAGGCAACTCTGGGGTCAAATCCCAGGAGTATGGCTGGGTCAGAGGGCGCAGGACGCCCTAAGGCCACAGAGAACAGGCCTCAGGCAGACTCTGTGGGAAAGTGGCCCCGGCTGCAGAGACCCCCTCCCCGCTCGCTGTCTAGACCCTGCCACCTGCAGCAGCCAGTGACCCAGCTCTGTGCCCTCACGCCTTTCCAGCCTGCCCGGCTTTGCTCGGGTGACACCTGCTCAGAGAGCGCCAGCCCCCGGGGTGAGCACCGCCGGCAGTACACCCAGTGGCCACCCACGTTCTCTCTCACTCAACCCCTGAAATCAGTTTGCCTAACGACTTGGCCCCCTCTGTCATCCTGCCCCCTGCCCGAATGTCGGCACCGCTCAGGCTGTCGGCACGTTGGGCTCCCTGCCAGATCCGGGCCTGCGGTGCTCAGAAATTCCTTGGCACAGAGGGAGGCTCCGTGTGCAGAAGTCACTGCTGTCACCAGCTGCCACCAGCCCAGCCCAGGCCCCCCGATGCCCACGGTCCTGGGGGCTCTCTCTGCCATCGTGAGGGCCAGGCAGGGACAGGCCCATCACATCGGGACCTGACCTGGTGGCTGCTTGGGGAGGCCCAGGCGGAGCCGGCCGCAACCAGAGCACGACCATGACACTGCACCTGGCCACCGCAGGGTGGAGCGGAGGGGACAGGGGAGCGGGCCCAGCCCCCTGAGGGCAGCAGGTTGAGGCGAGCCATTCCGCAGCTGCATGTGGTTTAATGGCCTCTGTGCCAGGAAGCAGCTGCCCGTGTGTACCAGCCTGGGCCAGGGCCGGGGCCGGGGCTGGGCAGCTTCTCCTGAGGCCCCAGGTCCTGTGTGCCCAGCCCCGGCCCCGGCCCCCACGAGGCCCTGCCCAGGAGCCCCTCACTTTCCCCGAGTCCTCCCACCCATGGAGGCCCACCCCAAGCCCCTGCCCGGAGCAGCCCCTCCTAGGGACCCAGGCCCACCCCTCGGCTAGGGCCACTGACGTTTTCCCCTTTCCTTTCTTAATTGTGGTAAAACGTACATGACTTAAAGTTTGCCGTTTTAACCATTTTTGTGTGTGCGATCCAGTGGCACTAATTAAATTCACAGCATTGTGCCGCCATCACCGCTATTTCCAGAACATTTCATCTCCCCAAACAGAAACCCCCAATCTACTCCCATCTCTGTGGAGGGGCTTGTTCTGGACTTTTCGGACAGGTTGGGGGTACTTGTCCTTCTGTGTCTGCTCCTCCCGCCGAGCTCGGCACCCCGAGGCCCGACCAGCTGTGGTGTGGAGTCGGCCCTCCTGGCTCCGTGGCTGGGTGGCCCCGGGTGCTAGTTCTCAGCGGTCAAGGGGCACCCTGTAGCCAAACCCATCGCTTCTCTGAATTTGTCGTGCACCCCTGTCCCTGCTGCCCCCCACTTTGCCCGGGCCCCGGCCCATCCCTGCTCCACCGTGGTCTCTGCTCAGCGAGTTGCATCCTTGCAAAGCCCAAGTCCGCTCCCGCCATGGCCCTGTTGCCCCCTTTGAGCTCAGGAAAGAAACCTCGATCTCCCGAGGCTCCCAGCCCGGCCTGCTGACTCTGCTCCTCTGCAGCCTGCCCCTGCCTGCCCTCCGGGCCCAGCTGTCCTGCAGAGGCTGTCCCTTCTACGGAACGCTCTGTCTGGCACCCTGGCTGAGGAGCCGCTTCCTGTCCACTGTCCCTTCAGGCGCCTCTTCCCTGGAGGAGAACAGACTTGAGGGTTTGGAACGAGGGGCCCTGGAAGCCAGGGAGACCCTGAACCCTACTTCAGCCTGGGGTTTCACCTATTCATGGCCTGCCACCCTGTGGGGGGCCCAGGACAGCCCAGCCCCGTGGCTCAGCAGCCCCGGGGAGCCGTCCCAAGGCCCAGCAGAGAGAACTCTGGAGTGGGAGCAGCTCAGGTTCAAGTCCCGGCTCTGACCATTCCCAGCTGTGAACTTCGGTAATGTGACTTCCTCCGCACACTGGCCTTAAGGCCTGCAAAATGGGGCAATACCCTTGTTTCTTCATACACTGAGGGAGGGCGAGAGGGTGCCCAGGAAGACAGGGTAGGGAAGGGGCCTGGGGACATCCACAGTGAGGGTGGTGGCCGGAAGGGGCCCCCCACGCACAGCTCACTTGGTCCTCGCAGCAGTGGACGGGGCTGGGCTCCCCGAGAGCAGAGCCTGGGGCAGGGATTTGGTACAGCAACTTTTCCAGGGCCTGCTCTCAGAGAAAAACCTGGAAGGAAGTGAGGGATAGGACAGGGCGAGGGAAGGAGCTGAGCCAAGGGTGGCTCATTTGACACCTCGTCCTGCCCCAGGCTCCAGGGGCATCGCAGGGCTGGCCCAGTTGGCTCAGGGAGTGGCTGTCAGTGCCGGCAGCCACCACTCACCAGCTCGAAAGGCTCGGACCTCCCAGCAAGGCAGTGCTGTCAGCCCAGGGCTCGCCCCCTGGGCCGGGGCAGCTGGGAGCTTCTGCCAGCCAACACTCGGGGGGCTGGGGAGCACCTGGGAAAGGGACTCCAGGCTGCATGCCCACAGCCTGCACTGCAGGGAAACTGAGGCAAGGAGGGGAAAGCCCGGGTCAACACCAAGGCCTTCCCCAGGATAGGATCTGGCCTTCAGGGGGCTCTGGGATTTGGTGGGAAAGGCCCTGGGGCAGCAGGTGGGCTCCAGCCCACATTTCTGGCCATGTGGGGGCAGGCAAGTGTCCCCCCAGAGCCTCAGCCCACTCTCCTAGAAATGGAGGCTCCATCCTGACCCGGGGCTGGGCAGCAGCAGAGGGCCTCGGCACAGGCTGGGGCTGCATTTACCGTGGGTGGGCAGCAGGGGAGGGATGGGGGGTGACATTAGTCACTCTGTGGAGTGGCCAGCGGTACCCCTGGGTGGTCATTTCCCCGCTGTCCTGCCTCTAATCTTAGAGACCATGTTGCCCACCCTGATGCATCCCAGCCTGGCGACAGAGTCCTGAAGCCATTTGTCGGCAGGTGTTAAACATGCTCGTGTCCTGCTGAGGGCTTGGGGGGAGGGGGTGCAATTTGGAGACCTGCTATAGCTCAAGTGGAGGCTTCTAGAAGTTCCTCTCCTAACGAATGTCTCCGCACAGAGCTTTAAGGTCTGCTGAAATGCACGCCGTTGCAACCATGCTCCTTCCTTGGAGGAGAATAGACGCCCGGATGTGACAAAGACGTCCCCCTCCGCCGGCGCCCAGGAAAGCCAGAGCCTGGGGAGGCCCTGGGGGCTGCTGTCGGAGCCGCCGCAGGGTGGCCATCCTCCCGGCCTTGGCAAGTCCTGGCCAGGGAGAGAGCCCCAGGGAGGCTGCTCAGGCTTGAGGCAGGGGTGCGCCACCCAACAATGGACTGAAAATGGAGTGGGCAGGCTCGCAGGGAAATGAGTTCCCCGTCGTGGGCAGGGAGAAACAGAAGCAGGAAAAACGCTGAGCAGAGCGGGGGGGATCTGAGGATCCCCGACCCACTGTTTTCTCAGCCCTGACATCCTCAACGTTTGGGAAGATGGGGCCAAGAGGGCAGGGCTGGGAGCCGGGCCCCATCCCCCGGATTAGCCCCCAGAGGGGAAAGCTGGGGCCAGAGATAGGACCTGCTCTGAGCCTTGGGGTGCCCTGGGCAAAGACCTGCCGGGGCAGGGGGCTCTCCCTTCAACTCAGTGGCCGTGCCCACCATGGTGGGGTCACCCCCCTGCAGCCGCAGTTCCCTTTCCTTTCAGCGAGGGTCAGGCCAGCTGTTCCTCTGTCGCCCCAGGATTCTGAAGACACCCCCCTGGGATCCGGGCTTGGGGTGCTCTGGGCTGGTGGCGGAGGGCAAGTTCAGTCCGAGCGCCTGTGGGCTCTGGGCGGGGAGGACCGCAGGAGAAAACCACCCTCCAGCTTGTTCTAGTGACGGCACTACATAGAGAACCCTTTCTAGGTTTTAGTGAACTGGAACAGCCAGAAATAAATACCTGAACCGTCAAACTCCAACCCGGCAGCCTTGACTCTTGAACGATTGTACAGCAAAGTAGCTCACAAGGGGCGACAGTGTGATTGTGAGACCCTGTGGGTCACACTCCCTTTATCCAGTGTATGGACGGATGAGCAGAAAAATGGGGACGGGATGATTTGGGTGTTCTTTTTTAGTTTTGTTTTTTATTTCTATTTTTATTCTTTCTGGTGTAAAGAAAATGTTCAAAAATGGATTGGGGTGATGAGTGCACAACCATATGGATGGTGCTGTGAACACCAATTGCACACCATGGATGACTGTGTGGTAATATGAATATATCTCAATAAAACTGAATTTAAAAAAAGTAAAAAAGAACTCATCAGGCTGCAGAGCCCTCCTACTGACCACAAAGAGCAAGGCAGAGGAGAGCTGGGCGCCCCTGGGTGGGAGCTGGACCCCACCCTGCCTCCACAGCGGAACCCTGGGGTTCTGGGGAACACAGTTTGAGAAACATTGCAAGGGGGCCACACACCAAGGTGTGAGGACCTGTGGAGCCCCCGCTCTGGCCAGCACTCACCCTGGCGGGTGGGGGCACTTCGGGCACGTCTGTGTTTGAAGAGGGCCCTCGGGCAGGCCGTCCGTCTCACTGCCCAAGCAGTCTGACTCGCACCTTCCATCTCACCGTCCCTGTAAACCATCCAATGTCCCAAACACTGTCCTGGGGTTACCAGATATTCCGGGTTGAGTTGTGGCCCCCCCCAGAAAACATGCTCCAGTCCCAACCCCTGTCCCATGACAGGGGCCTAATAGGGTCTATGGGCAGATCACTTATTCAGCCCACTGTTGGCTCTCATGGTTGCAGGGCTGGCTGGGCTTGGCTGGGTGGTTCTTGGGGGTCTCGTGAGGTGCAGACGGGAGGGGGCTGGAGGCTTCTCACGGGCTCCTTGCACCCGGGCTGTTGGGTGGTACTTCACAACCGGTTGGCATCTACCTCAACGGACACGAAGCAGAGGAGGCTCCCTGGGGGCTGCGGGGGCCTCAGCCAACCAGCTGGAAGCCTTAAGAGCAAAGGACTGGGGTTCCCGAAGATGCAGCTCTGCCCCAAGGCTGCACCATGCACTCTTCTGAGTTTCCACCCAGCAGAGTTCACGTCAGGGCTGCACCCTTCCCGGAGTCTCCAGCCTCGGGGTTCAGACTCGCCAGCCCTGTCGGGGCACCATCCTTTCGGCTGGCACCAGCCTTGCCCCAGAACCAGGTTGCAGCCCAATTTCACCTGTGCACACATCTCTGGGCTGTTATTTGGGCTCCCCGAGCTTCCTCCATAACACAGAGATGATGGAGCTGGGGATTGCAGAGGATGACGGGGCCTGCAGGCCCAGAGCCCAGCCCCACGCCCGTGCACAAGAGCCACGCAAAAACTGGCAGGCGCCGTCATCCTCGCCGTTTCTCAGAGGCGGCACTGCTGACATTTTTGGCTGGATGATTCTGACGCCATGAGCAGCCGTCCCCCCTTGGCAGTCACAATGACCCAGTGTCTCCTGGGGGCAAATCCAGCCCGTGGAGAAGCCCTGCCCCAGCACGTCCCCAAGTCCCCAGAACCTTTCCAGAATAAACAGCCCCGAGCTGTGAGCCCTGGTCTCCCGCTGGATGGGGGGTCACTGCTGACCTTGCCTGAGGCCCCGGAGCCTAACCGCCAACACCCACCTTGGGCAGGTGCCTCTGCCAGTACCTGGGCCTCAGGTGTCCCACCCAGAAAACGGGACCGAGCGCTCAGTCCCGGACCCCCACAGCAGCCGCCTAACCAGTGGGCTGGATGGGGGGCCGGGCGGGGCCCGGAGAGCAGTCGAGTGCCCCTCCACAGGCCCCGCTGGAGGCCGGGGATTGCTAGCAATACCTGCTCCTGTCACTCCGGGCGGCAGCTCACCTGGGGAGGCTGCCCGACGACTTCTGGAAGCTCGACTGGCGGCTGCCAAACTGTGAGCAAAAGTCAAGTTGTTATTTACGGACAAACAGCTCTTTATTTACACATACAGTGACCACGGTGGTGGCCATCCTGTCCTTGAGAACACGCTGTGGTTTTCCAAGCGCTTCCCTGGGCCATCCTCCGACGGCCCCTCTCCTGTTTTAGGGCAGAGGAACCAGGCTCTGTGGAGGGGCCTGCCTTGCCCGAGGCCCCCTTTCCCCTCCGCTGTGAAGCAGTTTCAAGCCCGTCTGGCCACCTCCCACCCCCAGCCAGTTGCAACCTCCCCTACCTGGGGCCATCGGCCGCTCCCCGGCCCAAGGGGCACCCCACAGGGGCCCGTCCATGGAGGCCAAGCCGGCACCCACACACCTGGGCAGGGGCCTGGGCTCCAGCGAACACCCCAGGGGGCTGCTGTGCCCCCACCAGCCCAGGAGGGCCCTGGGAAGGGGGGCCATAGAGGGGAGGTTGGGCACGTGCCCCTCAGGCAGCCCCTTCCCCACAGTGCTGGCCGGCAAGAGGGGCACTGCTGAGCCGTCTCTGAAGTCCGCAAGGGTCTGCCTGCAGGGCCAGCCCCTATGGGGGGGCAGGGGGTGCACACAGTGTGCCCCCCCTCAGAGCAGCTCAACCACCTGTGGCAGGGGCCTGTGGACGTCCTCTCCCTCTCCCTCCTTCTCCGGGGGAGGCTGATGGGGGTCCAGACCACAGGAGAGCAGTTTGGGGGTAACCACTGGGCGGCAATACGAGCTGCGCGGCTCCTCTGCCTCGGCCCCAAACGCCCACCCCCAGGAGCCTGGCCCACCCTCTTTCCTTGTCCCCACTCCCCTGCAGTCACAGACCTTGGTGACCTCAGTGTCTGTCCCTTTGCTTGGACCTCAGCGGGGCCACTGGCGTGCACCCACTCGTACACCCTGGTGTTGACCCCACCCAGAGCTCCCCTTGCAAATGGCCTCACCCCCCCCAAGTGCTAGCTCTGCACACCCCGGGGGAACGGGCAGGGAGAGCTGCCACTGTGACACTCCCAATGGCAGGGGACCCTGCCCAGGGCAAAGGACAGCTTGCTGGGCATGAACCGGCCGCTCGTCCCCATGCCCAGGTGCCGGGCTGAGCTCCGGGCGGGCGTCCCGATGTAGCATCCTCACGACAGCCCGGCAAGCGTTTCCTCTGTTTTATTTTATTTTTCATTTAGTTTTATAGCTGTGGATGGGTGATATGTTTACAAGATACAACGGTCAAAACAACATGGAGAGGTTCACACGGATGCTGTCCATCCCCCAACTAAAGGCGGCCCTTTCTGTCTTAGTGTGTTTGTCCCTTACAGCTTCTTTTTTTAAAATTCAGTTTTATTGAGATGTATTCACATACCATACAATCATCGATGGTGAACAATCAGCTGTTCACAGTACCATCGTATAGCTGTGCATTCATCACCCCAATCTATTTTTTGAACATTTTCATTATACCAGAAAAAGTAAAAATAAGAACAAACAATAAAAGTAAAAAGAACACCCAAATCATCCCCTCCATCTCACCCTATTTTTCATTTAGTTTTTGTCCCCATTTTTCTACTCATCTTTCCATACACTGAATAAAGGGAGTGCGATCCACGAGGCTCTCACAATCACACTGTCACCACTTCTAATCTGCATTGTTGTACAATCATCTTCAAGAGTCAAGGCTACTGGGTTGCAGTTTGATAGTTTCAGGTATTGACTTCTAGCTATTCCAAAGCGTTGAAACCTAAAAAGAGTTGTCTATATAGTGCATAAGAAAGCCCACCAGAGGGACCTCTCGACTCCATTTGGAATCTCTCAGCCACTGAAACTTTATTTCATTTCATTTGCTTCCCCCTTTTTGTCAAGATGTTCTCAATCCCGGGATGTTGGGTCCATATTCTGTATTGCCAGGGAGATTTCTCACTGCTTCTTTTTGCAAGTACAAACAAACACACATACACATTTTTATCTCCGTCCTTTTCTGACACTGAGGGTAGCACAGGGTATGCCCAATTCTGCAGCTCACTTTTTTCACGAACCATGCCCCATAGACTTACTGCGCCCATGCACAGAGCTCTGCGAGCTTTCTGACAGCCGCGTAGTACTCCACTTTAACTAGTCCCTTAAAAACGGCAGTTTTTCATTTCCGGTCCAGTGCCACCATGATGAATCTGTACACACCTATTTTCACCCGTGTCCAGGTGTATCTGTAGTGGTGGGATTGCTGGGTCCCAGGGCTGGTGCTTCCATATGTACCCAGGATGTTGACAGGGTTCGCCTGCCCTGTGATCCCCCCAGAGTGCACACCGGGACCTCTTCACCCCATCAGGTGTCACCTCGTTCTGGGTTCTGACAGATGCAGAGTGGAATTGCAATGTCATGTAGTTTCCTTTTCTGTGTATGATCCATATCCTTGCCTTTTGTTGGTCCTTTTCTTTATTTCCAGGAGCTCTTTATATATGGGGCGAGAGCCCTCTATGACCTGAGTTGCAAATATTTCTTTCCTGGTATATGCTCTGTGTTGTCACTTTATTTATGGTGATTTTGCCTTAAATCTTTTTTTCCTGGCTTCTGAATTTTTAATCATGGTTAGAAAAGTCTTTTCCCACTCCAAGGTGACATAGGAAGTCACTAATGTTTTCTTAAAAATGCTAAAATTTCTTAAAATTTTCTTAAAATTTTTAAATTGTCAATCCATTTGAATTTATACTGGTGTATGTGCTGGGTGATGTGTGGACCCAAGTTCTCCTTTCTCTAAATGGCTATCAAGTTGTGCCAGCATCATTTATTAAAAAGCCCACCTCCACCCTACTGTACTGAACACAGTTTTAAAAACTTTATTGTGGTGAATACAACACAACATTTCAGATACACAATTACAATCCCAAAGTTGTGCCACCCTCGTCACCACCCGTTATTGAAACTTGTCCATCCCCCAACAGAAACGGGGTCCCATTAAGCATTAACTCTCCCCACCCCCACTCCACCTGCACCCCTGGTGCCCTGGGATCCCCTCTCCCCCTCTGGATTCGCATATTCTAGTTATCTCACAGAAGTGAGATCATGCATTTGTCCTTTTGTGTCTGGCTGATTTCACGCAACACCACGTCTTTGAGATTAAACCCATTTCAGAGGTGAAGGAACTAAGGCTCTGACAGGTGACACGAAGAGACCAGCCCCCAGCCCCAGGCCACGCTGCGTCTCCTGCCTCTCCCCTTCTGCCTGGTCCCAACCTCTCCAATTCCCGCTCTCGAGGGTATAATGACCCGTGACAGTGACCAAAACAATACAGAAGCTGGCAGCCGAGGCCAGCACCTGAGGACACTGCTGGGAAGGCCGCCCCACAGGGCAGGGAGACTCGGGGTGCAGGGGGCCCGGGGACCAAGCGGGCAGCTCTGCTGTGCTGTGAACTCGCTCATGCAGCTGCCTCTGGGGAGGCTGGTCACGAAAGCGACGGAACTGGTGGTCCCAGGAAACCGGCCTTGCCCACGGAGGGTGGTGCTTCCCACACCGGAGTGGCCGCGGCGCTGGCTGCGAACCTCTCGGCGCCCTCTCCTATTTGCTTCCCGGGAGACACCCCGTCAGCCCGGGCTGGAGAAGCAGCCTTCCGGGGAGCCCGGAGCAGAGGCTGCGGGTGCCACCCCACGGCCTGGGAGGGGGTCCTCTCCTCATTTGGAACCCACAGGCCTGTCCTCCGGGGAAACGCGGGTGGGGAGGGTCACCTGCCCAGCTCGGCGCCACCTGCGCAGAGGGGTCCCTCCCTCCGGGGGCTCAGCCGTTCCTGGGCCGGGCTCGAGGGCTCCCTTTCAGGCTGGGGCCCCCGAGGGGCTGCGTCCGCTCCGGGCCCTCTGGACCCGAGGCTGAGGGCCTTTATCCCCACTGTCGTCTTCAGAAGGGGATGGCGAGTCCCCAGCCGGCAGCCAGGGTGAGCGGACCCAGGACAGCCCGTGTCCGCCCACTTCCTCCTTGTGCTGAGACCACGAGACCCTGCACCCCGTTAGAGCCCAGAGCTCGCCGCCGGGGGCCCCCTGCCAGCCCCCCCCCAGCGCCGGCCCCGCTCTGGGATCCCCGCCCCGAGGACAGCGACGGAGCCCGAGGAGTGTGTGGGGCCAGGTAGAGATTGGGGTCCAGGATGACCGGGGCCAGCCCCGAAATGCCCAGGGGCTGCCCCTCGAGCTCGGCACCGTTTTCTTTCTTCCGTCGCCCCCAGACCCCCAAAGCAGCGCCCGCTGGACGCCGTCCGCGGTCCCCCGCGTGTGCCGGTGGGTCCCGGGGAGCGAAGGGGGGAGCGGCTGCCCCACGGCGTGCGGGCAGCGCCTCTGCGGGCAGGGGAGGGACGGCGCCCCGCGAGTCCTGCGAGCACCCCAGGCGGGAGCCCCGGTCCCGGCGCGGGGCGGGCCTGAGAAGGGATGTGGGCGTGGCGCGCGGGAGGCGGGCGGGGCGGGGGCGGGGCAGAGGAGGGGAGAGCTGAGAAGGGGAGGGGCCTGAGGCGCGGCGAGCCGGAGGCGGGCGTGGCGTGGCCGGGGGCGTGGCGAGCCCGGGATGGGCGGGGCCGGGTCCAGGAGGGGCGGGGCCTGAACGCGTGGGCGGGGCCTGGAGGGCGTGGCGAGCCGGCGGTGGGCGGGGCCTCAGCGGGCGGCGCCGGCGTGACGCGACCGGCGCGCCATCCCGGAAGCGGGTGTCAGATGCTGGGCGGCCGGGCGGGCGGGCTGGCGGCGGGCGGTGGGGGGGGAATTGTTGTTCTTCGCGAAGTCGGCGCCCGGGCGCGAGGCGGAGGCCAGGAGTGAGTTCGACAGCGAGCAAGGCGCGAGCCCGCGAGGAGACGCCCACGCGCGACGCCAGGTGAGGCCGGCGGCCGGGCGCGGGGCCGCGGGGCCGGGGCGGGGGCGTGGCGCGGGACCCGGCCGGGGCGCTCGGGCGCGCTGAGTCATCGCCGCGCCGGAGGCCGCTCGGACGCGGACAGAGTCGGGCCGGGCTGCGATACCTGCCTTCAGGTGGCCGGGGGCGGCTCCCAGGTGGTGCTCCGTCCGCGGGGCGCGGGCCCTGCCCTGGGACTTGGACAGCGGTCGCGTCGTGCCCCCCGGTCCCCAGCTTCGCACGCGCCCCCCAGGCCAGGGCCCCGAGGCGGTGGGTGGCCCAACCGAGGGTCGCTCCGGGATCAGGGGATTTCGGTGGCCGCCTCCGCGGGGCCGCTCCCGGGAGTGGGAGGGGGCCACGGCGCGCCCGGGCGGGGTCTGCGCACCCCTTGCCCCCTTAACCGTGCTGCCTTTGAGCCCCTGCAGACCTATCCCGGGGCAGAGGGAGCTGCCACGTGCTGGGCGCGCGTGCGCCGGCCGAGGTCGGGGTTTCCCGGCCCCGCGGGCGCCGGGCCCGCTCGGGGTGCGTTTATTTACCTTGCTGCTTCCGCTCCGTGGGAGCCGGTTCAACTTGCTGCCTTCCCCTGGGAAGCCCAGCAGCCTCCCCCTGCAGTCACTGCCCACCGGTGATAGGCAGTGCTCCGGCCCAATAGCAGGGAGTACCCCGCTTTGGGGGGAGGGCGGGGAGGGCTTAACCCGGCCCATCCCGAGAGGCAAGTGAGCCCGGGAGTGACAACGCGGGGCGGCTCGAGCTGATGCCATGTGCCGCTGGGTGACCTGCCAGGGAGACCGCGGGGAAGGTAGGTGTGGACGCTGGGGGCTGGGGAGGGGTGGCAGGGGCCAGCCTCGGCCAGCTGCGTCCCTTGGCCCAAACGCTTTGTCCAGACTGTTCTCCCTGGATAATACTGAGTTTAGGAAGCAGCTCATCTGTTGGTCTAACTTCTACACACCGAGGAAAACCGTGTCCCTCCTGAGAGTGTGTCCTCGAGCTGGTCTGCTTTAGAGAGAGCCGGTCTCTTGGCCCAGCCCCGGCTCTATGTTCCCGCTCCCTGCACGCTGTGGCGTCCTTCCACCCAGGCGGGACCTCCCTGTGTCCACGTCGCTGGAAGTGCCTGTCCTTTTCTGGGTTTTGTGTTAACGATTACGCTGTCATTTACTTTTCCTGCCGCACTTGTAGTCCAGGCAGAAACGGGACCTCTACATGACAGTTCTCCCCTCAGCAGTGACCACCTGTTGGTGGCCGCACACTGCTGGGTGCCCAGCCTGGGAAGCTCCCCTGGCTGTGAGGCCACAGCTGGCACAGTGTGATGGCAGTCAGGGGGGTTTTACGCGTGTGTGGCGGTTTAGGTACAGCCCTTCCCTTTCCTTCTGATTGACTGGTGTCACCGCAGTCATTGCAAAGTTCATCTTGTTAAAGTGCTGACGTGGCCTGAGCTGTCTGGAGCATCTCTAAGCCTGTCCTCTTCAAGGAGATGGCTACAGCAGGAGAGGTGGCTGGAGCTTTTTAAAAGCCTTAGTTTAAGAAGATGGGCAGGGCCTGGGAAGTTATAGATGGACTGTGCCAGTGGGTGGGGCCTGGGAAGTTATAGATGGACTGTGCCAGTGGGTGGGGCCTGGGAAGTTATAGGTGGGCTGTGTGGGTGGGCGGGGCCTGGGAAGTTGCAGGTGGGCTGTGCGGGTGGACGGGGCCTGGGAAGTTGTGGGTGGGCTGTGCAGGTAGGAGGGCCCTGGGAAGTTGCGGGTGGGCTGTGTGGGTGGGCGGGGCCTGGGAAGTTGCAGGTGGGCTGTGCAGGTGGGAGGGTCCTGGGAAGTTGTGGGTGGGCTGCGCAGGTAGGAGGGTGCTGGTCAACATGATTTATGAGAACTTCTTCCTCTCTCAGGTAACCCAATAGGAATGTTTCCACTTGACCTTGGTAGAAGGAGCCTGCTTTTATAACTTAAAACTACACCTCTTGTTATTCCAAAATAGAATGTTTACTCAAACAAGGAAACAAAACTAGACTTCTTGGAATGTGTTTGCCTTTTGGACTTGAACATGGCCTGGGCTTTCAGGCTCTAATTCCAACCTCAGCGCTGCTGACTTTCCAGGGGGTGCTAAACGGAGCCAAATAGACGGTCCTTGGGGAGACCAACTTTTCCTGAGCCTGGGGCTGGCCGTGCTCCCTCGCTTTCTCCTTGCTGTCGAGTAGGACCGCTTTCCAGAGCCTTCCCTGTCCTCCGCAGTTCCCGCTTTCACTCTCAGCGCTCTACGGGAGCCGAAGGGCTTGTTTTCGGTTTGGGGCAGTGCTGTCCTGGGTCCCGGCCGTTTACAAGCCTGAAGGTTTCTGAGGTGGACTTTGTGGACTGAGGGTCCAGTCTGCACGGAAGTGGCCGTCTGGCCGGCCGGGGGAATTCTCCGCATAGCTGCCCCTGAGAGCAGTAAACAGTGACTCACCCCCCCCCCCCCCGCTCGGGGATGAGGGATGGCTCCGGTATTTACTCTTGCTTTTTTATAAGCCACAGGCGCATTACGTTTCCTCTTATGGTTTCAGGAAATGGAAAGTCTCCTCTTAAAATCTTAGAGTCTTAGAGCAGGTGGAAATGAACCCAAGTGATCACACGATCTGCCTTCCACCTCCAATTCTGGACGGCGATTTGAAGCAAGAGGGTTTCCCTGACCGGCCTGAGGTCATGGAGCCTGCGGCCGGAGGCCCAGCGTCCCCTGGGGTCTCGGGGAGAGAGAGGCAGGTGTGGACAGCCCACCTGCTCTCCGGGGCAGGCCACCAGTGCCCGGGCACACTGCTAGGAGTGTGTGTGTTGGGGGGAGGGTGTTGGTCAGACGTTCCCTGCTCTCCAGGAGCTCGCAGGTGGCTGTCCTGCCAGCAGCCTGTGCGCTTGGAGGAGGGGCCTGCATGCCGGGGGAGTGGGGGCATTAGGGAGGGCTTTTGGGAAGAAGCCAGGGCAAGGGTCGGCAGTGGAGCTGGGAGAAGGGCGTCCCGGGTGGCTGGATTGGGAACAGAAGTGAAGGAGTGGGTGAGTGCCCAGTGCAGAGCCCTGACATGGAGCCCAGGGAGTGGGGTGCTCAGGGGTTCCAAGCCAGGAAGTCATGTGCAGCCAGGGCCTAGGCCAGGGCACATGCTGGGAGGTGGGTGGGAAGGGCTCGGGGGCCCAGAGTTGAAGGCGCAGTGCTGGTGGGGGTGGGGGCCACCTGCTATCAGCGTGGGCTGCTGCCTGAGTCCCCCAGCAGGTGGCCAGCATGACGCGGCCTCCCTGGGATGGCCCGGCAAGGTGACCAGACATCCTCCGGGCAGGCAGATGAGCCACCTTGCAGGAGGGCAGCCGGCCAGGCCAGCTCCCGGGCTGGCTGTGGACGGGCACAGTGGGGAGACACTGTGGCCACCCACCTGCCAAAGAGGGGCAGAGCAGGACATGTGTGCCAGGCAGCCCCGGTGGCCTGGTGGTGGGCAGAGCAGCCCGAGGCTTGTTTGTGGGGTGAATCGGGGCTCCACGTTGCCACTGTGTCTTTGTTTGCCACTTGCCCACTGGGCGCCCAGCGTGTGCCCCCCACTCTGGCAGTACTTGGCTTTGGGTGGCTGGCAGGAGGCGCCAGGCCCCCAAGGCCAGGCAGGCAGGCGTGCCCGCGGTGGCTCCCAGTTTGGTGTGTTTGCACCTGTCAGAGGGAGCTTGGACAGGTCGTCAGCCGCTCCTCTTGGGCAGCACCATCCCGCTTCCTCTCCTGCCTTCCTCCTGTCCCCCCCATCCCAGGCCCCGGGGAGCAGGAGTGGGAAAGGCCTCCCCCCCGTTTCCATGAGACGGGTTGGCAGGGTGGGATGGGTGGGGGGCTTGTACCCAATGGCGAGCAGGAGTGACCCACTCCACCGCCTGTGCCAGGGGTTCAGCAGCGGTGGGACGGCGCTGGTGCCCGTCCTCACGGTCTAGTTCACTCGTTTCACTGGGATCTCCCCTGGGAGCCATGCAGAGCCTCCTTTTCTCCTGGACATGG
Organism: Bradypus variegatus; assembly: GCA_004027775.1. Taxonomy (NCBI): domain Eukaryota; kingdom Metazoa; phylum Chordata; class Mammalia; order Pilosa; family Bradypodidae; genus Bradypus; species Bradypus variegatus. Next base: position 6,318 of record PVKY010003247.1, on the reverse strand, counting down.
GTGGGGGTCACTGCTAGGGTCAGCACCTGGCCGTGTTCACCAGGCAGAGGCTGCCTCTCGGGCCCTGAGCCCACGTGGTGCCAGGGTATCGGGGCGTCCGGACCGGCCCCTCCCCAGCCAAGCTCGGTCGGAGTAGCCGGAGCATCTGGCAACCAGTTACTATTTGCTGGCGTTTGAGAAATGGAAAACAATCCCAAAGGGCTGAGCTCGCCTTCTGGAAGGGCAGTGGGATGGGGCGGCCAGGCCTGCCCCCCCGGCGACTCAAGGGTCTGTGGGTTCTGCCCCCCACTCGGCTTGAGGCTGTGCAGGCCCGAGTCTGGCTCCACCTACAGCCGTTTTTGTGTCTCCTTTTCTTTTAGAGGAAATGATTTTTCCTGTTGAACCTTGTTTAACTGTTCACCAGGATGACGTTTCTGGCTTTGGGTTAAAACCCAGCTTCTTCCGTTAACAGCCAGCCAGTCACCTGGGAGGCACGGGAACCTGTAAGTGCTGGATGTGTAGACTTTCCCCACTGCGGCTTCTGCAGGGGTGTGGGAGACAGCCCCCGCCTCTCCTCGTTAGACTAGGGGGCGGCTCCTCCCCGTTACAGGACCCCGGCCTTGGCTTTGGGCCCCCCGGCTCATCTGGTGACGCTTCTGAGACACGGCAAGGGTCAGGGAGCGCGAGGCAGGATGCCCAGTGCCACCTCCCGGGGCTGCCGCTGACCAGGCCTGCGGGGTCTCCCCTGCCCCAGGAAGTGGGGTCACTTTTCATGAGCGGAGGCGTGGGGTGGCGGCGTCTCCTGCTCAGGGACAGCCCCGGCCTCGTGGTGCCCGCGGTTCTCTGGGGCCCAGCCAGGACAGCTCCCCATCTTCCCCACGAAGCCCCCGTTTGCACCTTCCCTCCTGCCTCCCACTGTGTGGTCCTTTCACCGCTGAGGGATCTGGAGGGCTCCAGGGCCCAGGTCCGCCCAGTGTGGCCCGCGCCCCGCTGCCGTCCTCTCCTGCCAGGGGTCCAGGTGCCCGCAGGTGAGCGGGTGGGTCCCCCAGGGTGTGCAGTGGGGGGTCCGCAGGAAGCCGCATCCTGTGTGTCCCGATGACCTCATAGGTCACTGCGCCGCCGGCAGGAAGTTTCCCACAGGGGCTGGGTCCAGGGCCCTCCCTGCCGGGAATGTCCCGCGCCCAGGAGCCAGGCGACTGGCCGGCCTTCGGCCCGCGCCCCCAACCCCGGGGCTGCCCAATCTGGAACGCGCAGAGAACCCCATGTTCAGCAGAGCCCTGCCACGTCCCGGCCGCGGGTCCCGGCCCTGTGGGAACACAGCCCCGCTCCATAAACAGCCGCTGACTCACCGCTCAGCTATGGCCCCAGCCCTGCAGCCCCTGTGCTCTGACGTGCTGCGGAGTGTGCTGGAATCCATACGACGGCCGGCCCCCCTTCTCAACGTGGAGAAATTCCTCCTGCCCCCCCCGGCCCCATCACCCAGCTCCGCAGGGCCAGCTTCCCGCAGCCTCCCTGTGTCGCTTTGGCGGCCAGCACCTGGGGGTGGCACGTGGGGCACTCAGGCCCCGGTGATGGAGGACGAGCCTGTGGTCAGAGTGGCTCTCTTGTGCCCCCCATTGGGGCCTCCCCACTGCCATCGCCCTTGGTCCTGGACATGGCCTGGACGCACAGCCCTGGTGTAAGGGCTTCGGCCACCAGCAGGCCCAGGGAGAGCTGGCGCTGGGGCTGCTGGGTGGGTTCGACTGAGCCCCCTGTGGCATGTGCTGCCTTTAGGAGCCAAGGGGCAGGCTGGCCTCAGAGACAGCCCCAGGGGCCCTCTCCAAGCAGGGCCAGGGGGCAGGACTGGGAGGACAGGGCTCCCCGATCTTCCCAGGCTGCCCGTGGCCTCGGAACGTGTCTGCATGGCCCTGACCTGAGTCGCGGTCGCTTTTGGGCTTCTCTGTTTCCATGGCGACCATCAGGGGTTGGCCACTTTCCCAAGGTCACCATGGCAACTATCAGAGGGGACTCATGCTTAGGATGCTTTGGCTGGGTTTTCTGTGAATGATTAGAATGTGTGACACAGTGCAGACGCCAGAGCCAGCCGGCAGCAGGGACGCCCCTGCCAGACAGAGCCTGGAGGCTCGCAGCGTGCCCGGCCCAGGACCCCGGGCTGGCCGGCAGGGGTGGTGGTATCACGGCTGCAGAGCTCCCTGTGGTGGTAGGGTTCCCCGGGAGGGACCCCCAGGGGGGCCGGGTGAGAGCAGGCGCTCCACCCTGTCCCCCACCACCAGGGCCTCTCTTGGGGTGCATCTGGTGTCCAGCGTGGCCCGGGACCGCTCACCAGGAAGGGGTGCTGGGGCTGGGTGGATCTGGCTGTCTTTGGGAGGCACCACTTCGGGCTAGGCACCCGTGTTCTGGAGGGGCCGTTGGAACAGGAAGCAGCCATCGCTCGTGCATCGTGGCACCGGGCAGGGTGAGGGTGCGGTCCAGGCCCTCGTGACGGACTCCGGTGCCCTCGGTGCTCTGCCTTGGTCTCCGGGGCAGGGTGGAGCTTCCAGAAGGAGCCCGCAGTGGGGCTGCTGTGGAGTTTGGGGACATGGGGACCATCGATGAGGAGTGCCCCGGCCTCGAGGGTTCTTGGGGCTGGTGGCCTCTGCCACGAACCCAGCAGTGCCAGGCCACGCCTGTCCTCACGTCGCCTCTTTTTGTGTTTTCTAGTTCCGGTTTCCGAGCAGTTCTGTCCCAGTGACTGTGTCCAGGTTATGACGACTAATCCCAAACCGAACAAGGCATTGAAGGTGAGGTGGGCGGTCAGTGGGCCCGTCCCCGCCCGGGGCCCACACTCAGCCCCTGTGGTGCCAGCGAGCACCAGCCCCAGGCACGGGGCACCCCAGACCTGACGTCCAGGCCTGACGCGGGGAAGTACCGGGCAGCCAGCTTCCCTGTGGCCGGCTCTGGAAACGCACCTGCGGTCAGGGGATGATCGGTGGGTGCCTCGAGCCCCGGGAGCCCTGGAGGCTCTGTCTGCCCGACCCGTGTGTCATGGGGGTACTGACGGGCTGCGGGGCCTTCCTGCACCCCCAGACTCTCCCCTGCCCCTCGGCTGCCGGGTGCCTGGGGCCGTGCCGGGCGCTGAGGGTCAGAGTGGACCCGAGCCCTGCGCCGGGGTGGGTGGTGCGCCCTCCCGCCGTGCCCGCCCTCACCCCGCGCCGCCCCGGCCCGCAGGTCAAGAAGGAGGTGGGCGAGAACGGCCCGGCGCTCAGCGATGATGAGCTGGTGTCCATGTCCGTGCGCGAGCTCAACCAGCACCTGCGCGGCCTGTCCAAGGAGGAGGTGACGCGCCTGAAGCAGCGCCGGCGCACGCTCAAGAACCGGGGCTACGCCGCCAGCTGCCGCATCAAGCGGGTGACGCAGAAGGAGGAGCTCGAGCGGCAGCGCGGGTTGCTGCAGCAGGAGGTGGAGAAGCTGGCCCGCGAGAACAGCAGCATGCGGCGGGAGCTCGACGCGCTGCGCGCCAAGTACGAGGCCCTGCAGGCCTTCGCCAGGACGGTGGCCCGCGGCCCCGTGGCACCCTCCAAGGTCGCGGCCACCAGCGTCATCACCATCGTCAAGTCTGCTGAGCTCTCCTCGCCCTCCGTGCCCTTCTCGGCTGCGTCCTAGGGCGGGCCATGGGCCGGGCAGGCGGACCCCAGGCTTTCTGGGGCCCCAGAGCAGCCCCCACGGGGCCTGGGCTGCATTCCGTGGCCATGGAACGTGGCACAGGCAAAGGACGGAAGGGCCGGCTCTCGTGAACTTGGGTGCAGCACCCCATCCCTCGTACACACGCACACATGCACACACGCACACCCCCGCCTTCCTCAGGGCCTGTCACCTTCCCCAGACGTGTCCTGTTTTTTGGGGTTGAGGTCTTGCCCGTGTGGTGGTCAGGAGGTCTGGGTGAGGTCCGAGGTCCCCATGCGAGGACCAGGCCACAGGGCCCCACCCGCTGCAGGACCTGCCAGGGGTCCTGGGGCAGGGGTCAGCATCCCCCACCCATGGAGCCACCAACACCGTTGGCCCCTGTGTCCCCGCCGTGCCTCGCCAGCCTGTGCAGGGAGCCCCTTCGCTGCCCTGGTTCCAGGCTCTGGGGTCCTCCTAGGGGGCTGTGAGTGGAGACCCCCGCAGCTCCGGGGTCCTCCTAGGGGGCTGTGAGCGGAGACCCCCGCAGCTCCGGGCTCCTCCTAGGGGGCTGTGAGCGGAGACCCCCGCAGCTCCAGGCTCCTCCTAGGGGGCTGTGAGCGGAGACCCCCACAGCTCTGGGCTCCGCGTGTCCCTGCCAAGACCTGGCCGCAGTTGCTGGTTTGCCTGGATGTCCCGGCACCACGAAGCCATGTGGGAAGGAGCCCTGGGGGGGCTGTGCGTGTATGGGGGGAGTGTGCAGGAGTGGGCGTGCGGTCTGTACGTGTGTGTGTGTGTGCATGGATGAGTGCGGGTGTGTGTGCAGGAGTGTGTGTGCGGTCTGTACGTGTGTGAGTGTGTGTACGTGGATGAGTGCGGGGGTGTGTGTGCAGGAGTGTGTGTACGTGGATGAGTGCGGGGGTGTGTGCAGGAGGGTGTGTGCATGGATGAGTGCGGGGGTGTGCGCACACATGCTCAGGCGTGCACTCTGGGCACACCTGCCTGCACCGCGGCAGCACAGCACTGTCGGCGCCCAGTGGGCCTTGGGGGAGCAGCCTGTCCCACGGGTGTTTTGGGGAGCAGTTTCAGGGCTGCGTGTGGCCGAGAGGCTCTGCATGTTTGGGTGGTGTCCCCTGTGTGCTGGGGAGCCGCGGGGTCCCCCAGGGAGGCCGTGAAGGGGCCAGAGCTTTCTCCGCGGTTGCTCCAGCACCCACGGCAGGGCCTGGCTGGGCCGCTGTCCTCGCGGGGCCCAGAGGGGAGGGAAGGGATGTTCTGTGGAGGGAGCGGGTGAGGTCGGAGCCGAGGGCTCGGGTGTGGGTGGGGGGCAGGCCAGGGTGTCCTGGCCGTGGGGAGGTGTGAGGGTGCGGGCCAGGGCTGGAGGGCAGCTGGGTGCCATGCAGGAAGGGGCCGCTCACCCGGAGGCTGGTGAGAGGGCACGGCCTCCCTGCCTTCCCGTCACCTGAGGCTCCTCCAGGGTCCCAGGCCAGGGGTCACCTTCCCTGCAGCCCCCAGCGACCGCTGCTGCCCGTGAGGGGAGGAAGGAAGGGCTGGGTCCAGGCCTGTGGGACGGGGGGCTGGGTGGGGGTCCCACACAAGCAGACGCTGCTGTGACATGCGAGGGGCGCCCCTGGGCTCCGCTCCTTGCCCCCCGTAAGACACCACCGGCACGGGAGTTGGCCCCGGCTGCGCCTGTTCCCAGGGCCAGGCCGGGGCTCTGGCCGCGCAGGGGCACGTTGGGTTCTCGGGGCGAAGGCCCGGGTGTCAAGAACAAGGAAGCTGCGGCTGTGTGGCCGGGTAGGTAATCCATATTGGATGTCAGTAAGGACCACGGGGAGATATTTAAAGAAAGAGACAAAGATATATATATATATATATATATATAAAATTATAGACACATTTTATCGTACAGATTTTTCCTAACAATTTTTTTTTCAAGTTTGATACTGTAACTCTTGATTAGGGCACAGCGGGCAGTTCGACTGGTGGGAGGGTGGGGGCCTCTCCTCCCCCGAGGACGGGGCCGCTCTGTGCTGTTCCCGCCCCCTGCGTCCTGCTGACAGCCGCGGGCAGCCAGGCCAGGCGCGGGGCCACCCGGCCCCCCCGGAACCAGGCCCCGTGCGTCCAGGGGCTCCCTGGTGCTCTCCGTCCCGGGGGCACCGTCCACGTCCAGCGCCCGGTTTCCGCTCCGCGTGGGCCCCACGTGCAGGAGCCCGGCCCGGGAGGGGACAGGTGCGTCTTCCCGTGCTTGTCCTTGGCAGTTCCCGACATTGCATTGTCCCAACTTTAATCTGTGGGTCCTGTTTTTATTTGAGAACAGGCCGCGCACGCCCCTTTGTGCTTGGGTCTGCTGCCCTTCGTCTCATGCTGGAGCCGCCGAGTCTTTTCCAAAGAAGGCGAATCCTTGGCTTTAAAACAGAACAGTAGGGATCTCCCATCTGTAGGTTCTCAGCCCCCATCTGCTGGCCTCTGCGGTTATTTGGTAACTTCATTTCAGTATTTATTTTTGTGCTGCTTTCTGTTTTCATATAAGTTATTGAGAACGGACCCTCCGTGGATGCTGCAGGGCCCCGCGTCACCCGGCACCACCTCCTAATTTATTGCTGGGCTCCCGCTGCTGTGGCTGCTTTTGTACCTTTGCAATAAAGAACTTTCTGGTTTCAGACACATCTCGTGGCTTGGTCAGTGCTTGGGGCCGAGCAC
>PVKY010003246.1:0-22300 GCA_004027775.1 Bradypus variegatus | reverse complement strand
TATGTGCCCAGTGATTTCTTTACAGCCTCTATCTCTTTTGCAATATCTTCTCTAAACTTTTTGAATTCATTTAGTGCTAGTTGTTTCAATTCCTGTATCATAGATGAAGTAGACATTTGTTCCTTTGCCTGGGCCATAACTTTGTTCCTCTTAGTGTAAGTTGTAATCCTCTGTTGTCTAGGCATAGTTTCGTTGGTTATCCAATCAGGCTTTCCCAGACCAGAACAGGCTCAGGACCCAGAGGAAGAAATGTTCAGTATCTGTTTTCCCTGAGGGTGTGTCTTAGAAAACTGCTCCACTCTGTGCCTTGGGTCACTGTGCTTTCCTGCCCAGCAGGTGGTGCCTGTTAGCCTATAATTCTTGACTGGTGTGAGGAGGTGTGGCCGTGTTCCCCCAGGTCCTGGGGTCTGGTTCTGAATGGAAAGGGCCCCACCCCTTTCCTCATAGAGAAGATAGACCCCCTAGGGGGAGGTCATTAGCATTTCAATTGTCTCTCTCTCTCTGCTTGTGCTATCTCCGCCCTTCTCTGAGTCACAGGTCCTGGGAACTGTAATGGCTGGGGCTTTCTCCACTGAGCCAAAAAAGAAACAGATAGTCCCCTTCAGACCAAGTCCAAGCAAGGTCAGTCGTCACCCAAAGTCTCTGTCTGTTTTCTGGGGATTCGCACTTGTAGTGAGCAGTTCACACTCGCTACTTAAAACCCCAGTTGGAGCTCAGCTGAGCTATATTTGCTTGCTGAGAGAGAGCTTCTCTCTGGCACCACGAGGCTTTGCTGCTTGGGCTATGGGGGAGGGGTCTCCCGGCTTGGATCCGCAGGTTTCACTTACAGATTTTATGCTGTGTTCTCAGGCATTCCTCGCAATTCAGGTTGGTGTGTGATGAATGGACGGTCTCGTTTGTCCCCCTGCAGTTCTTCTGGATTATTTACTAGTTGTTTCTGGTTTTTTTTAGTTGTTCCAGGGGGACTACTTAGCTTCCACTCCTCTCTATGCCGCCATCTTCCCGGAAGTCCCTCTCCCTTAGCTTTTTAAAACACAGGAACATCTTAATCTCTCCCTCATTTTTGAAAGACAGTTTTTCCAGATTAGTTGGCAATTATTCTTTCAGCATTTTGAATATGTCATCTCACTACCTTCTTCCTTCCATGGTCTCTGATGATAAATCAATGCTTAATCTTATTGAGGCTCCTTTGCACATGACACATTACGTCTCTCTTAAAAGCTTTCAGAATTCTGTCTTTGGCATCCCACAGATTATAAATGTGCCTGGACATGGATCTCTTTGAGTTTATCCTATTGGAGTTCACTGAACTTCTTGGATATGTATATTCATGTCTTTCATTAAATTTAGGGAGTTTTCAGCTATTATTTCTTTGAATGTTCTCTCTACCCCTTTCTCTCTTTCTTCTCCTGGGACTCCTGTAATGTGTATATTGGTATGTTTGATGGTGTCTCACAGTATTTTAGGCTCCGTTCACTTTTCCTTATTCTTTTCTCTTTCTTCTCCTTAGAATGAATCATTTCAATTTTCTTATCTTGAAGTTCACCTATTCTTTCTTCTGCCAGCTCCAAACTGCTATTGAAACCCTCTAGGGAATTTTTTATTTCAGCTATTGAGGTCTTCAGCTCCAAAATTACGTTTTTCTTCATTCTTCATTTTTCCAGTCACTGCAAACCTTTAACTGTTTTCTGGAGCTCTGAGAAAGATGGTTCTGTCATTTTTTTGCTAGCTGTTTAAAGCTCCTTTGGAGGCATGGAACCCTGGAGTTCTCACTCCGCCATCTTGGTGGCACTCCCCTTTGCACCCTTTTAAACACTCAACTGTTCACATATGTTTAGTTCACATATTTCTGGGCTGTCTATTATTTTCCATTGATCTATTTGTCTGTCTTGATGTGAATTGCCTCACTGTCTTAATTACAGTAACTTTATAACACATCTTGATGAAAGATAGTGTGTATTCTCCAACTCTGCTCTTCATTTGCAACCTTTTTCTGTCTACTTTAGGTCCTTTTGATTTCCAAATAAATTTAAGAATAAGCTAATCGATTTCTACAGAAAACACGTGAGGGGATTTTGATTGGGATTGCATTGATACTACGATCAATTTGAGGAGAATTCACACTTCAACATTTGTCTTTCAATCTATGGACATGGATTTATTTAAGTTCCATTTATTTAAGCTCTCTCCATTTATTTAAGTTCTTCTTTTATTGAGAAATATAAGATATATATACAGAAAAGTGATAACTTTCAAAGTATGATTTAACAAGTAGTTAGAGAGCAAATTTCACAGAATATTATGGGTTACAGTTCCACCATGTCAGTTATTTCCTTCTCACTATCATTTATTTAGTTCTTTAATTTTTCTCAGCAGTGTTTTGTAGTTTTCAATGTATAGGCCTTGCATATCATTTGTCAGACTTATCCTCAAGTATTTAATATTTTAACATGATTGTAAATAGGACTTATTAATTTCAATTTCAAATTTAATTGGCAGTAAATAGAAATACAGATGGATGGTTGTATATTGATCTCATATCCTGCAAACTTGCTTAATTCACACATTATTTCAAGTTGTTTTGTTGATTCCAAGAGGTTTTCTACATAAACAATCACCCCATCACTTTTACCTCTTCCTTTCCAACATAACACATCTCATTTCTTTAACTTGCCTTCTTGCACTAAGACCTACGATACAATGTTGAATAGAAGTGGTGAGAGTGGACAGCCTTGTCTTGTTCCTGATATTAGGGGAAAGCATTCAATCCTTCACCACTAAGTATGAGAGTAACTGTAGCTTGTTTATCTACAGGTTTATAAGCTGAGGAAGTTCCCTCCTATTCCTAGGTTAGTGAGAGTTTTTATAAGAAATGGATGTTGGGCATTGTCACATGCTTTTTCTACATTGCTATATACAATCATATTGGTATTTTTTTAATAGTTTGTTAATGTGGTGAATTACATTGCTTGATACTAAACTGTTAAATCAATCTTGCATTTCTGCAATAAATCCTGAATGATATATTATCTTTTTATATATCATTGGGTACATTTTGCTAAAATTGTTTTGAGGTATATTGCATCTATATTTATGAGGTACACTGACTTGGAGTTTTTCTTTTCTTATAATGCCTTTCTCTGGTTTTGGTATCATCTTTATTCTGGCCTCATAGAATGAGTTGGGAAGAATCCAACTGTCTGGAAGAGTTTGTGTAGAATTGCTATCATTTCTTCCTCAAGTGATTGCTGAAATTCCCCAGTATAGCTAGCTGGGCCTGGAGTTTTCTTTTTAAGAAGGTTTTTAACTATAGATTTAATGTCTTCAGTAAAAATAAGCTACACTCAAATAAATCTTGAAAACATTGTGCTAAGTGAAAGACGCCACTTGCAGAAAGCCATATATTATGATTCCATTTATGTGAAATATCAATCATAGGAAAATCTATGGAGAGAGAAGTGGTTGCCTAGGCCTGGAGATATTTAGGAGAAATGGGGAGTGACTGCTAATAGATATAGGATTTCTTTTTGAGTGATGAAAATGTTCTAAAATTGATTGTGGCGATGATTGCATAGCTCCGTGAATATATGAAAAAACATTAAATTGTACACTTTAAATTAGTAAATTGTATGGTATATGAATTATATATACATTAAAGCTGTTAAAAATAGATATGGATTACCCAGGTTATAGATTTCTTCTTACAATAATGAAAGAAGGCTATGGATTTATTATTTCAATTCACCATTTTCAATAATGGATAGACAATCTAGACAGAAGATCAGTAAGGAAATAGAAGACATTTGCTAGCCATAGTTAAGACAAACCCTGGGGCTACAAAAGACAACAAATCACTGCTGCCCTTCAGAGCTCTGTGACTCAGAGGACCCCCTCTCCTGCTGAGCAACATCACCTAGACACATAGTCGGTATGAAGGAGAATTCTTTTCTTGAGTGCTCTTTACTTTTAAACTATTGCCTGTCACTATACTCTTAATTGGATGGGAGATTACTTGATGAAGGCCAAACTGACTGAATCACAACCTGTTAAGGCTCAGGCCTCTTCTGATGAAGACCACAGGTTGAGGTGCAGAGTCGAACCCATGACCCCTTTCATTTCAGCCTGGACTCCCTTTCACATTTCTTGTAGGGCAGGTCTAGGGGTAACAAACTCCCTTAACTTTTATCTGAGAATAGCGTAATTTCTCCTTTCTTTTTGAAGGACAGTCTTTCCAAGTATAGAATTCTTGGTTGGCAGTTTTTCTACTTCTGTACTTTAAATATGTCATCCCATTGCCTTCTGGTCTCCCTGCTTTCTGAGGAGATATTGGCCATTAATTCTATTGATGATCACCTGTACATGATGAGTCACTTCTCTCTGGCTGCTTTCAGGGTTCTCTTTTTTTGTTTTTCAAAAATTTGATTATACTCTATCTCAGTTTGGATCTACTTGATTTTATCTTACTTGGAAGTTGTTGAGTTTCTTGAATGTGTAGATTCATGTCTTTCATCAAACTTGGGAAATTTCCAGCCATTATTTCTTCAAATATTCTTTCTGCCCCTTTCTCTCTCTCCTCTTATGGGAACTCCCATTATGTGTATGTTGATATGCTTCATAATGTCCCACAAGTCTCTTAGGCTCTGTTCATTTTTCTTTCAGCTGCTTAGACTGGATACTCACCATGAACCTGTATTTAAGTTTGCTGATTCTTTCTTCTGTCTGCTCAATTCTGCAGAATTGACCCCATGGTCATTTTTTCATTTCAGATATTTTCAACTCAAGAATTTCTATTTGGTTCTTTTTGCAATTTGTATCTCTTTACTGATATTCTCTACTTGGTGAGACATTGTTCTCCTGGTTTCCTTTAGTTCTTTGTCCATAGTTTCCTTTAGCGCTTTGAGCATACTTAAAAGAGTTTATTTAAAGTCTTTGTCTAGGTTTCCTCAGGGACAGTGGCTATTATTTTTTTCTTGTGAATGAGCCATACTTTGTTTCTTTGCATGCCTCAAATATTTTGTTGAAAACTATACATTTTGAATATTATAATGTAAGAAGTTTGGAAATCAGATTCTCACCTCTCCTCAGGGTTTGCTGTTGCTGCTTGTTGTAGTTGTTTGTTTAGACACTTTTCTGCACTAATTTTGTAAAGCCTATATTCTTTGTTATAAAGAGCCTCTGAAATCTCTGTTCCATTAGCATAGTGGTCAGCTAATGATTTAACAGAAATTTCCTTAGACATCTGGAGGGAAAAAAAAAAAAAAACCTCTCCCAGTCTTTGCAGATTGGCTCTGTGTTGGGGCATTCCTTCAACACTTAGCCAGGCAGTTCACAACTCTATGTTAGCCTTCACTTCCTAATAGCACAGAGCCTGAGGTCAGCCAGGGGTGGCAGCTTAGGGTCCTCTCAGGTCTTTTCCGAGAATACATCCAGCCCTGTGCATGCATGTGGCCTTCTAGAGCCCCTGAAATATGCAGGAGCTTTTTCACAGCCCAAATTATCCCAATATCTTCTTCCCCAGACTCTTCCTTCCAAGGATATTTGGTCTGTCTGTTGCTTGCCACAATTGTTATCCCTTGCTCCAGGCAGCAGAGGCTAATACATTTGCCTTTAAATGCTTTCAACAAAGGTCACCTAAAAAGCCACCTCAGCCCTGGGGAAGCTCCAAGGCAGGGACAACAAAGGCAAGCCACTGATCTGATCCTTCAGGGACCAGACCCATACTGCTCCCTCTAGTACCAGCAACCTGCACCCAGAATACAAGCTTCTTTCTCCAACGCCACCACTGAGCTTGGGAGTGGAGGATGATAAACGGGTAAGTTAAAACACCACAGAGCTCTTTTGCTGAAATTCAGCTCTTTTTTCTTCATTAAGTGTTACCATGGTTGTTTTAAGTGTTCTATTATATTCCAGAGTTCCGAAAAAGTTGATTCTGTTTTTGTGAGTTTATTCTGATTTTAAACAAGCCGTTGACCATGATTTCCTCAAGCTACAAGCAAAGATGAGTGTAGGGAGCAAAATCATTTTGCCACATATATTGAACAGGCTAAAAACAGTGGAGATATAAACTTGATTTCATTTTCTTCTCCTATGACTATGTCAAACTAACCTTTTAGCAGGGACATAGCTTTATTTGGGGTAGAGAAGTCCTCCTCTTCTCACAAAAAAGAAGAGGAGGAAAGCCACAGCACCCTCTTCTCCAAAGTCAATTTGTAGTAACCATGACTTCTCAGATATCAAAAGTTTTTGCTTACAGAGTGTATCAGTCAGATTGAGTCACAGAAATGGAACTATTGGGAGACACATACAAGAGATAATAAATACATTACAGGTGTTTGATCTTATGCATGTGTGGGAGCTAGTTAAGTAGTCTGCATAAGATTCCTGTTTTAGCATCTGATGCTGGTGCTTGAAGTCCGCAGAGCAGGCAGTTAGAAAGGGAAGGTGGGTGTAAAGGGGCATAAAGCAAGGACAAACTGGAACAAGCACAAGCTGGCAGTTCTCACTGCCTTTGACCATGGCGGTATGAGCGTCTGCCGGAGAAGCTCGCACACTTCATTATGAAGCTAGACACACACTTGGCCCAGAAACTGGAGACACTGGAAGAGGATCCAGGGGAGGGTAGAACAATTGCAGGCCAGGTTGTTGCCCCATGCCAACATGATGAACCAGCAGATAAGCAACAACCTATTGATCTAGAAAACATAGCTGCTTTACTTCTGACCCCTAAATCTTACATCTATCTTTTGGCCACTCTAAATGGAAGCACATAGAGAAGACAATTCTAGGAAATATAGTTCATTCAACATAGTCAAGTTGACACATTACAAAGCCATCACACAGAGACTGCAGGAGAGTGGCAGGAATAGTCACGTGGCCGCTGGGGAGATGGTCACATGACCAGCACTCCCTTAGATATCCTGAGAGGATGTGTCTGCCAACCCCTGGGCACCCTTCCTTAGAGTTGAGGGGCTTGAGAGACACTGGTACTTATCAGCTGTGGTCCTCTTATTTGGCTTCAACCATCTATCCAAGACAAAGGAAAAATTCCATTCAGAATCCTTTCATATTTACATATAATTATTAGTAATTTCATTAAACATTCAATGTTTCAGCCCTGAGCCAATACTCTTCAAAGGTCTCAAACATGCTCAACCCCCTCCCCCCCAAAGAAGCGCATAGACTCATAGCAGATATTATGTCTAGTTGATAAAAATAGGCCAATACCCCCCCCCACACACACAGGGCAGAAGAGTAGAGATGTTTGGGGGAAATGGCAGCTGTTGAGAAACCAGACATCAATGAGCCCCAGCTGCCAGTCTTTCCAAAAAGCCCACCTGGATTTCATCAGCTCTTGGTACTCTCTTTTGCTTTGGGGTCCTTGAGAAGCACTTGAAGCTGCTACTCCCCCAAACCTGCTATTTCAGTGGTGACCACACTGCCCCTTAGTCCCTGTGCCAGAGCCCTGAGCCTTCCCTTCAATGGCCCCCTGGTCTCCCACATCCACAATATCCCACATTGTCCTTAGCATCTGCCCCAAAACAGCCCCTTCTGTAGGCTTCCCATTTCAAGGTCTGCCCCACCCCATCCCCAGGACAAAGCTCTGTCCTCGCCCTGAACACCTCCCCTCCACAGCCCATCAAACGTGTGACCCGTCCACTCAGCCTCCTGAGCTTCTCTTCCACACTCTCTCCTCCCTGCCCCACAGCCCCACCCTGGTCCAGCACTGTTTTCTCTGCCCCCTCCCTGGACTCCAAGCTCTGCTGTCACCCCACCACCTTTCCCCAATTCCTTCCTTCAACAGCTATTTTGAGAGCCCACTCTGATTCAGGCTTTGAACTGGACACAGACACAAATGGTGACTTAAGCAAGTATTTGATTGAAAGGTCCCTAAATATTGGCATTTCTTAGGGATCTATATGGGACTGAGCTTTCCTCTGCTCTAGGCCTCACACCCACTCCCCACAACCCATCTAGATCTCTGCCCTATGCTAATGGGCTCTCCAGAACTCCAGCCCCAATATCCAGTGTTTTCTAGGGCTTCCCATAGACCTCTCATACTCCCTGTGTACCAAATCGACCCATCCTAGTGCTTATTCTGTATCATCCCTGTTTAGTGATGCAGTCATCTTCCCACCATCCCCCAACTGGGGATCGGGACAATCTCGGTCACCACGGTGTCCCCAACATCACCCAGGACAGAGATGCCCCATGGATGTTTAGAGAATGGAATGCAAGAATGAATACCTGAAGGAAAGCGTGCCAGGAAGACACTAGGATCATGCTGTGTGCCCTCTGGCTCCCACCTCCGCATGAGACATCCCGTTCCTAAAATCAAGGAGTACTAAGACCGGCATGCCTTTACCTGGTTCTCGTCCTCATTTTTTTTTTGTCAAGAAAATCAAGGGAAAATCTCGATTCCTTTTGCGTTATCCGCAAAGCTTCTACTGAGGACCTTTTGCCTCTTAGCGGCAACTGAGCAGGGGTGGAGGACGGCGGAAGGCGAGTGGACCCCACCATTTCTTCACATCCCTTTTCATCTTCCAGCACCCGAGACGGTGCAGCGCCCGGGGCCAGCAGTCCGGGGGGCAACCGATGACGTTACTGCTGGCGCATTCGTGACGTCAGAGGCGGGCGCCGCACTTGAAGAGGGCGCGGCAGCCGCGGCGCAGGCATGGAGCTGGTACCAGAAGCGCGGGAACTGGGTTGTTGGGCGGCGGAGGAGATGGGGGCGCCTGTGGCAGCCCGGGCCCCGGAGGCGACACTGCGCAGGTGAGAGCCGTCCCTGGAGTGAAGACTCTCCGTCCTGGAGTTAGGGTGTCCGGAAGTAAGACCCCAATCCTCATGGAGAACGCGCCTCCCTCCCCTCTGCCCCGTTGAGGGCGCCCCATCCTGGGAGTTGTTTGTACAGGAAGAGGATCCTGGCCGTCCTGGTGGTGAACCCCATATTCCCATCCTGTGATGCCCATCCAGAGTCAGATCCCTGGCACCAGTGAGAACCCCCGCGAGTTAGTGAAGACCCTCTCCCCTTGTGAAAATAGGATCTCCAGAGTAAGGATGGCCCTGTAGCAGGCGTGTGCACACACGCAAACACAGAGCCCGGGAATGAGGACACCTGAGTTAGCAAAAGCCAGCTCCTTGGGGATTGTGTCTCTAGGAGCGATGAGCCACACCTGGTCACACACCCTCACTGCCACCTGTGGAAGTAACTGGCCGTAACCCTCTCCTACAAGAAAGGCAGGACCCCACCCAATGAGAAGCCTACCTTCTCCGTGGCTGAAAACTTCCCTGGAGGGAGGATCTTGCCCCTTCCCCACCCCCACCAGTCCAGGAATGAGGATCTTCTGCCCTGTGTGATACCCCAGGCAGACCCGCACACACTGTCCCCACAGGCTGTGTCTGGGCCAGGGGGCTGATATCTGGGCCTACATCTTGCGGCACGTGCACAGTCAGAGGTGAGCCTGGCTGGGTGAGGTAGACTGGGGTGAGGGAGAAGCCACATGAGTCCCACAGTAACTCTTTCTCCTACCTCTCTGCTGCAGGAGTGTCAAGAAGATTCGGGGAAACTTGCTGTGGTAACTGGCCCTTAAAGCTAGCCCTTCCTATTTTCCCCAGCCCCATCTAGCCCTGTCCCCTGCCCTCCCCCAATGGACGCACATGTCATCCCCTGACTCTGGCCTTATTTCCTCAGGTACGGCCACCAGGACAGGCCAGAGGTGAGAAGCAAGTGCTACAAGATCGTCCCTCATCTCAAAAGGACTTGTATGTTGTCTGCTATAGGCCCAGCCTTGTGCTGGGTGATGCTGGGGATGCTGACTCACAAGACAGCCCTGATCCTTGCATTCAATGGAGAGACACACATGGGTGGGGCTGGGGGGCAGGAGTGGGGAATGGGGGTGGTATGGGTAATGAGCATCTAGACTGGTGAGAGGAGAGGGCAGAGATGCAAGTGTCATCAGGGCAGACTCGGGAAATAGGCTGTGAGGATGGGTGAGGCAGAACAAGGAGTGGGGAGAGGACCAGGTCAGTGCTTTGGTGCTCTTCTGGGTGCAGTTCTGTGTTGGGGACAAAAATTGCTTAGAAAATCTGTTGCCATCCCTCCCAGTCAGGGTGAGAAACCTGAGGCCCCCCTGGGGGGCTGTCAGGCCAAGCTAAGCCTAGGCCCGATGTGCGTCTGATCCTGTACCTGACCCCACCAGGCCCGTCGGAAATCGGAGCTGGAAGCCACTGTGTCCCGCCTGCGGGCTGAGATCCAGGAATTAGACCAGATCTTGGAGCTGATGGAGCAAGATACTGAGGCTCAGGGTGACCTGTGGGTCTGGGCAGATGGGCAGGGTACACCTGGGTGGGAGTGGTGCTTATGGTGACCCTCTTCCTCCCATAGACGTTGCCATGGAGCAGGCACTGCAAAACATGCGAGACACTCAGCGTCGTGCTTTCCTCCTCCGGGCCCAAGCCAGGGCCGTGCAAAGACAGCAGCATAAGCTCCAAGATCCCATTCAGTGGCTGCAGAGTCAGCTCAGGCACCTGCAGGACATAGAAAGGTGGGCCTCGGGTACCCAGAATGTGGTCAGACATTCTCCTTTAAGAACCCCAGGGCCCTGTCCCAACCCCTTCTGAGATCCCAGAACTCTGAGCTCCCACCCCTTATGATTTAAGTTCCATGAGGCCAGAGATATTTATCACTGGTCACCACGGTATCCCCAGTGCCGAGAATGGTGCTGACTCTATGTCTACCACACCAGCGCTGGGGATGCAGCAGCAAGGAGCAAGTCACTGCCCTCATGGAGCTCACACTCTGATTTGGGGGGTGGCGGGGGACAGATTGTAAACTAGGAAACAAACAAATAAATCCTATAATTTTGGTTAGAGATGAGTGCTATGAAGAAAAGAAGGGGAGATGCTACTGGGGGTAGGGTAGTCAGGGAAGATCATGCCAAAGAAGTGACATTTAAGTTAGGGGAGGAATTCCCATGGAGAAGGAACAGCACAGGCAGAAGCCCTGAGCCTAGAATGTGGGAAGGATGCCAGGGGGCCAGTTCAACTCACGTTTCGTAGACGAACGGGTGAGCATGAGGAGGTGGGGTT
Organism: Bradypus variegatus; assembly: GCA_004027775.1. Lineage (NCBI taxonomy): Eukaryota > Metazoa > Chordata > Mammalia > Pilosa > Bradypodidae > Bradypus > Bradypus variegatus. Next base: position 11,215 of record PVKY010003246.1, on the reverse strand, counting down.
GGAGAAGTAGACAGAGCGCCAGGGAGGCATTGAAATTTTACTCTGAGACCTGGCTCCATCCCTGGCTTGATCACTTACAGCAATAGGACCTTGGGCAGAGTACTTTAACTTCTTAGTGCCTCAATTTCTAAGATCTATCATTTGCCTTTCCTAGGGCTGCCGTAACAAATTACCACAAACTGGGTGGCTTAAAATGACAGAAATTCATTCTCTTATAAATTTCAAGCTAGAAGTCTGAAATCAAGGTGTTGGCAGGGCCATGCTCCCTCTGAAGGCTCTAGGGAAGAATTCCTCCATGCCTCTTCCTAGCTTCTGGTGGTTGCCGGCCATCCTCGGCATTCCTTGGCTTGGAGCTGCATCGCTCCAGCCTCTGCCTCATCTTCACGTGGCTGTCTTCCCTGGGTGTGTGCCTGAATATCCAGCCGTTAGATTTAAGGTTCATCCTAATTCATTACATCTGTAGACACCCTATTTCCAAATAAGGTCACATTCTGAGGTTCCAGGTGGACATGAATTTTGGGGGGACACTGTTCAACCCAGTATATCCACAGAATGGGAATAACATGCATACCTCTCTAATAGGGTGGGGAAGCATAAAGTAGAGGAGTGTCTCTTAGCCATCGTCATTATTCTGAGTGTGATGGGTAATATCACGTCGTTTTGGGGGATTTTGAGCAGAACAGTGACACGATCTGCCCTAGATTTTAACAGGATACCTTAGATTTCAACAGCATCACTGACTGCTGGGTGGAGAACAGATCTTGGAGGTGGGATCAGGGAGACCAGTGAGGAAACTAGCACAGTTGTCCAGGCAAGAGATGACAGTGGCCTAATCATCGATGGTCACTTCTGGGATCCAGGCTTAGTGTTGCGAGTAACCCATCTTGCTGGCAAGTGGGGCAGGGGAGAAGGGACCACAGACATCTGTTCTCCCAGGGATCCCAGCTCCAACTGCACTCCTCTCTCCAGGAAGGGCAAAGTAGATGTGACCTTCGGACCCCTGACATCAGCTGCCCTGGGCCTGGAGCCTGTGGTCCTGGTAAGGGTCCTCTCTGGGCCATGGGAGAAGGGGAGGGAATTCTGGCATCCGCTGGACCCCTGGCTCCCTCTCCTGCGCCGTCCTCTTCTCCCTAGCGTGATGTCCGAACAGTCTGCACCCTCCGGACCCAGTTCCTGGAGAGCCTCCTGGTTCCGCAGGCTAAAGGAGGCAGCATCCTGTGAGTATCCCCTGGCCCCAGTGACCCTGCAAAGAGCCTGGGCTGTGGGAGTCACTTGTTGGTCAGTTCCTCAGACACTGAGCTTCTGGGCTGTCAGCTCCAGGCCCTGCTCTGACAAGGCTCCCTGGCTGGGAAGTGTGTGTGTGACAACCCAGGTGATCAGGACATTTAGGGGGATGCCTAGAAGACTCTGGGTGCCCAGAAGAGGCAGCTGACCTAGCTTAGGGAGACAGGAAGGAGGGGTTCTCTGATGAGGAGGCTTTACTAGGGTAACAGATCTGTAGGGTGTCCCAGGCAAACAGCACATTCAGAAGGCCAAGGCAGACACATTGGCATAATTGGGGAACTCAAGTCTAGCAGGCACGGACAGTCTCTTCATCTGTAAAATGAGGACGGTGACAGCCTACCTCAGAAGGATAATAAGTATGTCCTGTAACAGTCTCTGTCCCCCTACCCAACCCCACAGGACCCCTTGTGATGACCACTTTGGAACCTCCTACCGGCAGTGGCTTAGTTCAGTGGAGGTGAGCCCCCTGATCAGACCTCAGGGTGCAGGAACCTGATTCTTGACCCCCTACCCCCACCCTCATGGGTCCCCAGCTCAGAGCCCTGCCCCTCTTCTGTCTCTAACTTTATTCCCTCCCCCCAACCAGGCACTGCTGACAAACCACCCTCCAGGCCACATCCTGGCTGCCTTGGAGCACCTGGCTGCAGAGCGGGAAGCAGAGATTCGGTCCCTGTGCAGTGGGGATGGGCTCGGAGGTCTGGAGTTACCCAGGTGTGAGGTGGAGTGCACCCGAGTCAGGGCAGGGCAGGTGGGGTAGGGGGAAGCTGAGACAAAGTTCAAGACCATGCATAGTGATCTGGTGGTGGGGATGGAAACTGAAACCAGTGCCCAATCTGGGTGGTAGCCTGAGATTGGCTGCCCCCAAGTGCCAAGGCAAGAGGCAAGGCTCCTCCCTCAGCTGCTTTGCCCACCTCACCCCCAGGCCGCAGGCCCCGGACCAGTCAGACTCCATCCAAGCCCTGCCATCTGTGGTGCATCTCATCCAGGTGACCCCCAGCCTCCCTCCCCAGGACCCCAGCCCTCCGTCCCCACAGATCACACCTACCCTGACCCTGTGCTCCCCTCCCCAGGAGGGTTGGCGGGCTGTAGGTATGCTGGTCACCCAGCGGGGCCCCCTCCTGAAGGAGCATCGTGCCCTGACCTGGCACCTCCAGGGCCTGATGAAGGAGATGGAGAGGAGTGCCCTAGGATCCAGGGAGAGGTGAGGAGCTCCCCCGACAGAGGCCTGTAGGCCTTGTCTCCCCCAGGTGTCTTGGGATGTGGACTCTCCTGCCCCTGTTGCTCCTACCTCTGTCTCCCTGCTCTTCGAATCCATCTCCCTGTGCATGTGGCAACTTGCGCATCCATGCAGATCTCGTGTCTCTCCTCCCCCAACATGGGTTTCAGTCGCCTTCCTCTCATCCACTCTCCCCTGCTTGTCCCCCAGGCAAGCACTGACACTGGGGCTGCGGGCCTGTGGGCTGCAGGCGGAGCTCAAGGCCCTGCGTGCCCAGAGCCAGGAGCTGGAAAGTGCAGCTGGACAGCAGCAGCTTCTGCTGCAGGACTTACAGGCCAAGCAGCAGCGGATCCTACGCTGGCGCCAGCTTGTGGTGAGGGACAGGGCCCCCCTGAGATGTTGGAGGGCCAGATCAAGGCTTGGAGCCTTGTGACCTTGTGACCGGGGCTAGGGCAAGGGCCACAGGGTGAGACTCTGACAAGGAAGTAGGATCTGTGGCCTAGGGGCCTAGGTTGCAAGGTGGGAAGGAAAATCAGGTCTCCAAGGCCTCCCGGTTCCCCAGGAGGAGACTCAGAAACAAGTCTGTCTGCTCATCAAGGGAAACTCTGCCAGCAAGACTCGCCTGCGCCGGAGCCCCGAGGAGGTAAGGTAGAGGTCAGGGTGAGGCTTGGGTAGGGTCAGGTCTCCAGGTTGCATTGGGGGCTAAGGTGGGCATGACTGTGACCCCTGGGCAGAGCCATGTACTTTGGGAGAGGACTGGATAGACTCAGGCTGCCCCTCCAGTCCCTTTCCTTTCCTGCAGGTGCTGGCTCTGATTCAGCAAAAGGTGGTCCCCACATCTGAGGCAGTGGCACCCCAGAGCCAGGAGCTGCTTCGCTGTTTAGAGGAGGAGGCCCAGCATCTGCCCCACCTTCTGCTGGGCACCCTGCTGCGGCATGGCCCCAGAGGGTGAGACAGGGAACACCCCCATATCCTCTCCCATGGCCCTCTCCAAAAAAGAAATGCTAGACTCCCATGATCCCAGGCCACCAGACCTCAGCCTCAGGTCACTGGTCCTGCTCTAGCATCCTAGTCCCAAAACCCAGTTCCAAGTTCCTGGGCCTCTAGACCCAAGCCCTTGGCACCTGCCCCTCCTCTGAGTCCCCCACCCAACCTGGAGTCTTCCCCCCAGGTTGAAGCACCTGCCCACAGTCTTACCATCCATCCACCAGCTGCACCCCGCAGCCCCAAGGAGCTCCAGCCTCCTAGCGTTGAGCCACATGCTGGGGCTGCCTGCAGGAAAAGTGAGTGCCTATCCCCTATGACCTGTCTCCCCTACCCTACCCAAGGTGACTGTCTTCCCACCTCCCCTCCAGGCCCCGGAGCTGCTTCTCCCACAGGCCGCCTCTCTGCGACAGGACCTCCTATTCCTCCAGGACCAGCGGAGTCTCTGGCACTGGGATCTGCTCCGCACAAAGACAGGACTGCCGCCCGGACCATCCACCGAGGGTAGGCCTGCCCCCCTGCCCATTCCCAGCACCAGCAGCCTCCAGAAGTAGTGACAGGCACCACCCAGGGCCTACAGTAAGCTGAGTGCTGCAGATACATCTACTCGTTTAATCTGCACAGCACCTCCATGAGGAAAGTGCTACTGTTTGCCCATTTTACAGAGGAGAGAGCTGAGGCCCCAAGAGCTTACCCAGCATGCCCAGGTAGCATGGTGGGAATTGAATTTAGGCTGTCTGACATGGGTCAGACTGCTAAGCTACACTGCCCATCAAATGGCCACGTGGTTATTTGTCACCACCAAACAGTACACTTGAGTGGTTAAAAGCTGGGCTATGGAGTTAAACTACCTGGCTTCTCCTCTCAGCCCCACCTCTTCCTAGCTGTGTGATCTGTGTGCCCCAGGAGAGCAGGGATGAAGATAGTACCTTTCAGAGTTGCCGGGAAGTTGCTAGTTGCCCCAGACAGGGCACTGACACCCAGACAGTACCTGACATGTGATAAGCCCTCTCAGAGTCTCCAGAGTGGTCACGATTATTGTTGTCTGCACACAATCTCTTTGAGTCCTTAGCTCAGAAGGACGGGATGATAAACATCCCCAGCTGACAGGTGAGGAATTGCAGACTCAGAGCATCCACTCATCCATGGATCCACTCGGCAAGCACTTGCTGGGGGTCTGCCGGGTGCCAGACCAGGCCAGCTCAGTGGGGAGTGAGGTGAGAGCTGTCCAGCCCCAGGGATCTCCCAGTGTAGAAGCAAAGAGCAAAGAATCAAGGGGCAAGTGGATGGAAGAGGTGACTTACTGTGAAATGAATTTGGGGTTAGGGGAGACCTGGGTCTCCTCACCCTCCTTTCTGCCTGTGGTGAGGGAGCCATGTGCAGGAACAGTGGCAATGATCTTGACCTAGTACTCCATCTTCCCACCTCCTGGGCAGCTTGAACTTGAACATGTCTGTAGCATAACTTTTGATTCCCTCTGTTCTGAAAAGCTATTTTGTTCCTCCCTTCCTGATTTCCCCTCAGTAAACGGCCCCACCCTCCTCAGATGCTGAAGTCAGAACCCCACAGCCATCCTTGATTCTTCCCACTCATCTAGGCCTACTTCCAGCCTGCCAGCCAGCCCTGCAGCAGAGTTCCCCAATTGCCCCCTGCTACACTAGCCTGAGGCTCAGATAATTCCACCTGACAGTGGACAGCTGAGGCTCAGAAAGAGCAAGCCACCTGCAAAGTCTCAGGTCAAGGATGAGACAGTCAGGATTCAGGCCCAAGAGGACTGACCACACTGATAAACCACACTTACTCTCTGTTCTGGTAACATGGAGGGGAACTAGACCCAGACAGTCCCCGGGGTCACAGATAGAGTGAAGGGCTGGAGCAGTCTGAGGAAGAAGCGTTGGGATGAGGAATACTGGGAAGAAAAGGTGATGCCTCGTATGGGCCTTCAGGGATAGGTTAGGTTTTTCCCAGGAGTAGTGAGCAGAGGCCACATGATGCAAACCCTCAGATGCCACGCTCAGAAGCTCAGACTGTGTCCTGGGGACACTGGGGAACCACAGAGGGTTCTAAGCAGGGGACGGTGAGGATCAGATTTGGGCTTCGGGAAGATCACTCTGGCTGGCTGTCATGTGGAGGGTGGATCAAAGTGGGGACTAAGGCCAGAAGCCCAGAAAGGAGGCTGGGGTGTGGGTAATAGGGAGGGGAAGGGAGAAACTCCCAGGGCACTGAATGGATGGGCCATGGAGATTGATGAGCTGTCAGGAGGAGGGAAGAAGGCATCAGAATGAGGCCTGGGGCTCTAGCCTGAGGGATGGTGGGGTTGCCCTTGAGATAAGGATCTGGGAGGAGAGGCAGGTTTGGGAGAGATGGGTGACTGCAGACTTAGTGACACACTGGCTGTGAAGTATGAGGAAGCCAGGAGACTCAATGCTGCTGACCGGGTTTCTAACCTCCAGAGCTACTGCAAATCCAAGCATCCCAGGAAGAAGAGCAGAGAGAGAGTCTTGGGCAGGCTCTGAAGCGGTTGGAAAACCTGCTGAAACAGGCACTGGAACGAATCCCCCAGTTGCAGGGAGCCATAGGGGACTGGTAAGAGGGGAGCACAGTGGAAGCAGGGGTGCTAAGCTGGTGGAAGAATCAGGACTTAGACTGGTGAGCGGCAGGCCATGGCCTGGAGGAACACCAGTGCAGGTCTGGAGGCCCAGGCCTTCCCTCTGACACTATCCCCTTCTCTAGGTGGGAGCAGCCAGGCCAGGCCGCCCTCTCTGAAGAGCGCTGCCAGGGTCTGTCCCTGCCCCAGTGGCGGCTGCGCTGGGCCCAGGCCCAGGGGGCCTTGCAGCAGCTTTGCAGGTGAATAGCGGTCTCAAATAGGAGTCAAGATCCACATTTGTTCACCCCAACACCCCACCTCCTCCACTAAGATGCTTGGAAGAAGGCATCATCTGGATTTGTCAGCCCATTGTCTCTACCCATGCCTGCACACACAGTCCTGCTGCTCTCCTCCATTCGTTGCCTCCTGTCCTTTCATCCCAAGAGAATGGGGTCCTCTGGGCCCCACCCTGGAGTACCTCTGTAACTCCCCTCATCCCCTTACACATTCAGCAGCAAAACATAACTGAGCACTTCTTGTATGCGTTGGGATACATCACTGAACAAAAATAAAAATGCCAAATATTAGCATTCTAGGACAGGGAGACAGAATTGACAAGCAAAATGTGTACTATGTTAGCAGATAAGAACTGCTGTGCAGAAAATGAAACAAAGTGTCAGAAGCATACTTTTAAATAAAGGGCTGCACTGCAAAGGTCACAGCTCTGTAAAGGTGGTGAGAGGGGAGCCCTATTGGTGTCTAAGGAAGGGTTTGCAAATAAAGGCAAACCCTTTGCATGTGCCAAGGCCCTGAGATGTGATGTGCCAATGTGAGGACCACTGGGGAGGCAGTGGAGCTGGGGGTTATTAGGAGGTGAGCTTGTTCTCTAGTTCTTACAGTTTCTTTTTTGACATTTAAATCTCAGAGCCATTTGGAGTTTATCCTAGCAAATGCATCCAATTTTGTCTTTTTACATATATCCCAATAGAACTTACTAAAACGCCCAGTCAGAACAGTGGTTTCTAATTTATTTTCCTAAATGAAACAAACTTTATACTCAACATGCCTGGTTCCAAAAGAAAGGGAAAAAAAAGAAAACAAAAACACAGAGGGTGATTTTATTGGCATTGAAGTAAAAACTTAGACAGACTTGAACCTTCATGTTCTTCAACCTTGCTATCCAACCTCCCTCCTTACAACCCCTCTCAGGTTGTAGAGTACCCATACTCTCCCACTTTTCCTCTTACATCCTGGCTGCTCTTCCCCAGTCTTTGCACATTTGCTTTTCTCTGTGTCACTCCCAGTGTTCCCACAGCTGGTCCTGGCTGCTCCTCCCTGTCCTCATCTGGGTTCCCAGCCCCCACCTCCCTTCTGAACCCAAGATGTGGGACCTTAACCCCCTTCCCTGCTGAGTTTTTCTCCATAGCACATCTTACCTTCTAGCATAATGTGTTTTACTTTATTCTATCCCTTAGATAGAATGTGAGCTCCTTAAAGGCAAATTCCTTTATAAACTAGAAGTTGGGCAAACTTTCCTAACTATGATTCAAAATTCCAATGCAATAAGAGGAAATAATGAAAATTTTGACTATGTAAAAATAAACGTTTGCAAAAAAAAAAATTAGCAGACTAAAAAGAAATAAAAAATAGGGAAAAGTATTGGCAACTTCTATAATGTTTATAGGCATATGTGCATATACATATATATGTGTCTATACATAACAAACACATATGATGTCAAAATAGAAGAGAAAAATCCCAACAATTCCGCAGAAAATACATGGATGGACAATTCTCAGAAAAGGTGCTCAAACTCAATCACAAGAGAAAAGCAAATTAAAACCATACCTTGGTAAATTTCCCACCTATCAGACTTGCAAAAAGGAAACCCAAAATTTTGACAGCTTACTATGCAGCAAGGCTATGGGAAAAGGAGCACTCTGATACTTCAGTAGAAGTGTAATATAGAACACCACCTATGGGGAACTCAACAGCAAGACACATGAGCATTTTCCCTATGCCAAATAATCCCAGTTTTAGGAATCTGTCCCACAGACATACTGGGTAAAATAACAAAAAGATGGGCTCTTCATTGCAGCACTATTGGCAAGTTGTGAGGCTTTGTTCAAACAACTGGACTATATTCTTCAGAAGGTTGTCAGGCATGTGGTGGGGACTGTTTTGGATTAAAAGAGATAAAGAGACATGGCAACCAAATGCAACCCAGGAACTTAATTGAATCCTGAATTTAAAATTGTTTTGAAAGATACATTTTTGGGGCGGCTGGGAAAATTTGAATATGGGGAAATTTGTGTATTAGAGAATATTGTATCTATGGTAAATTTCTTTGGTAGAATATGGTATTGTGGTTAGGTGGGAGAATGTTCTTAGAGGATATGTGTTCAAATATTGGGTGTTGTCTGCAATTTACTTTCAAATAGTTAAGGACAAAAGTGTAGCAAAACATTAAACAGTTGGTCAGTTCTGATGAGTTTTAAGGATATTTATTGAAGTGGGTTTTTTTTTCAACTTTGCTGAAAGTGAAAGTTTTCAAACTGAAAATTTGGAAAAATTGTAAAAAGTAAAAGAGATACTAAGTAAATAAAAGCCCACTCATAAAAAGAAGCATGGAAGGAGATTGGCCATCAGTGCACTAAGGGAGACAAAGGACGGGAAAGGGATGGAAGCCAGACATCTCCGAATGTACACTGTTTCATTATTTTCAACTGAATATATCTAATTTCTTCCATAATTTAAAATTAATTGAAAGAAAGAAAAATCAAATCCCTAAAAATTCAAAAAAAAACTAAACAAGTGAACCTAAACAATATCAAGTTAGTGGCACAGCCACCCAGAGAACAATTTATTTTAAGTGACAAGTGATACTAAAACACTATTTTGACTCAACACCTCTAGTAGTATATATATCTCTATCTATCTATCTGTAGCCTAAGGGGGAAAAAAACTCTAATAAAATCTTAAACTGCATTTTGTAGTCTTATTATTAGTAATTATGCTGATATTTTTATTGTGATAAAAATATATAGTTTAAATGTGCATCCGTTATGTGTATGTGTTTTGAAATTACATTTACTAAACCAAAGTAAAGAGTTATGTTAATGTCATTGGGGATCAAGAGTTTTTATGTAAATGAAAAGAGGTTTTTGTTTCCTGGCTGCTACAGCAAATACCATGCAATGGGTTGGCATAAACAGTGGGAATTTATTGGCTCAAAGTATTGAGGCTAGGAGTAGTCTTAAATCAAGGCGTCATAAAGACAATGCTTTCTCCCAGAAGACTGGCATTCTGGGGTTGCCTGCCAGAGATTCTTGGTCCTTGGCTTTTCTGTCACATGGCAGTGCACATGGCAGCCTCTTATGATATCCTTGTGTTCTAGTTTGCTAATGCTGTTGGAATGCAAAATACCAGAAATGGATCGGCTTTAATAAAGGGGGTTTATTTGGTTACAAAATTACAGTCTTAAGGCCATAAAGTGTCCAAGGTAACACATCAACAATTGGGTACCTTCACTGGAGTATGGCCAGTGGTGTCCGGAAAACCTCTGTTAGCTGGGAAGGCACATGGCTGGTGTCTGCTCCAAAGTTCTGGTTTCAAAATGGCTGTCTCCCAGGACATTCCTCTCTAGGCTGCAGTTCCTCAAAAATGTCACTCTTAGTTGCTCTTGGGGTGTTTATCCTCTCTGAGCTTCTCCGGAGCAAGAGTCTGCTTTCAGCTGTCTCTCATCTGCAGCTACTCTTAGCTTCTGTGCATTCTTCAAAGTGTCCTTGGCTGTAGCAAGCTTGCTCCTTCTGTCTGAGCTTATGTATATTGCTCCAGTAAACTAATCAAGGCCAGTGCAGAATGGGCCAGGCCACACCTCCATGGAAATTAGCCAATTAGAGTCACCCACAGTTGGGTGGGGTGCATCTCCATGGAAACACTCAAAGAATTACAATCTAATCAACACTAATACATCTGCCCACACAAGATTACATCAAAGATAATGGTGTTTTGAGGGACATAATACATTCAAACCATTCACTTCCTGCTTCTGGCTGCTCTCCGGCTTTCTCTCTCTGTGGCCTTCCCTGTAAGACCTTCAATAATAGAATTAAGACCCATCATGATTCAGTTGGGTCACACCTTAACTAGAGTAGCTTCATCAAAATGCCCTATTTTCAATGGGTTCACACCCCACAGGAATGGATTAAGTTTAAGAATATGTTTTCCTGGAGTACATATCTCCAAACCACCACAGAGGTAAATGTAAAAATCAAAGAAGTAAGTACCCTGTAATCTTTAATTTGAACTGGAAATCAAGTGAACTCATGACTTTTCTAAAAAAATATTTCCTAGTGAAAGCCACTGAAAAAGCTTAGACATAATGGCAATCCATTAACAATGAGCAACTCTAGTACCCAGATTGTGGTCTCTAAATTCCATTTCCCACTAAAAGGAACCAAGGATCCTTGGGAAAGCAGGTGATTCCTGGCCAAAGGGCAGGAAATGTGCAAAATGAACATGAGGCACGTTGTGCCAGGAAGCAAGAAGTCCTCCAAGACAACTGTGGTCAAGCCAAAAGGACTTGGGAGCCAACTAATGAAGTAATGGGTACAGATAATGATGTTCAAGGCTGCTAAAACTATTAGGAGAAAAGTTGATGGGACACCTTAAAGTGGGTGGAACAGGATGACCCCTCCCTTAACCCATTGATCAATCTTGGCATCACCAAAAGAGGGGCAATGAGATACTGTGATCCTGACTGGATACAATGGAACAAGAGAATACCTATGAAGTATTGTTTCATCAAACAAAACTAAATCTAATCAAGTCTGTAGCTGTCACTGTAAGTATATAAGAAAGAAGCAGGAGGCAGTGAAGAACAAGAGGAACAAAGCTAGGAGAATGGAATCAAATTCATAAGGCAGGACATCCTATAGGGCATATGATCTGGTTTCTTCAGTAAATAAAAGTCAAATGGGGGAGAGGGGCAAGGACAGAGAAATTTACAGATTAAAAACTAATTCAGACTTTAAAAAGGCAATTTGAGCAACAAAATAAAGTAGTATTGAATTATAACCTAACATATAAAATAAATAATCCATGAGTACATACTGTTATGATTGAATAACTAAATACATGGG
>PVKY010003245.1:0-22313 GCA_004027775.1 Bradypus variegatus | reverse complement strand
GATGGGGGTAGATTTCATCAGTTTGGGTCAGGGCCACTTTGAGGTGCCCAGAATATCCAGGTAGAGTTGTCAGCAGAGAGTTGGGATCACAGTTAAGAGCCTCGACAGGGATGATGTTATCCTGGTTATTTTATTATCAGTGTGCCTGTGTACCTCACCTCTCTGTGCCTTAGTTTCCTCATCTGCAAAATGGGGATAATAACAGCAGCCTCCAGGGTTGCTCTGTGGTAAATGAGACAATGCATGTAAAGCACACAGTAGGCACTCGATAAATAATGATGATTATTAAACCCCAGCACTGATCCCAGCTAGAGATACAAACTGGAGACACGAATGGGACAGAAAGGGAAAAAGAAAGCATGAGGGAGGTGGGGAGGGAGGACTGTAGCAATGACTAAGAAAATTCAGGGTTTTGAGAATGATGATGATAACCATGTTATCATTAGGGTTAGCATTTATTTAATTTATTCATTAATACTAATCTATTAAATTAGCATTTAATAAATGCTTACCGTGTTCCAGGCACTTTGTACACTTAATTCATCTTCACAATCATATGAAGTAGGTAGTCACAATATCCCCATTACAGATGTGGAAACAAGCATAGAGTGGTTTATGTTGTCACAGGCAATTAGGATCCAAACTCAGGCAGCCTGCCCCTAAAGCTAAACCACACTTAATTAGCAATGACTTGATGCTTGCTATAACCGAGTTGTATACAGGGAGCCATGGGAGCTGGAGCCTGCAGCCAGTGGAGACAGGGATCAAGGGAAAAGATGGTACCTGAACTGGGTCTTTTAAGCCAAGCTCCCAAGAGAAGGAAGAGAATTCCAGGGAGGGAGAACAGCATGTGCAAAGGCCCAAGGGCTTGAAAGTGCACCTCATGTCCACATCAAAAATGATAAATTGCCCAGTGCAGCTGGAGGCCTGCAAGAGTGGGCATGCAAAGGGTGTGAGAGGAATTTGGATTTGATTCTAGAAGCTTCGAAGGACTGCCAACAGGGGAGTGACCTGGCCAGACTTCATTTTGGCAAGGTCATTCTGTTAATGCTCTGTTGAGCGCATTGGAGGGGGCTGAGGGGAGGCCAAGGGGCAGGGACCCACGGGCCAGATAATGAGGACAGGACCTCCTTCATGGCTGTGCTTCCACCCTCACCCCTTTCGTGGCCAATACTCAGCACCTAGTATTCGCTCAGAAGTAAAGCAGGAATAATGTTGTGTGGGCTGGACGGATGCCCATGCCCCTCCCTTCCTCCTTCTCCCCTCCCCGCCCCGTGTCCCATAGCCTGCAGGTGTGTGACAAGTGTGGCACTCGATACCCCAAGACCCCAGAAAGGAAGAACGGTGGAAAAGTGAGGGCACCTCAGGCCCCCACCCCCACCCCAGTGGCGACCTCACCCTACTCCCCACCCCTCGCCGCCGTCACCCTCCGCGGGCTGCCGGCTCGCCCTGAATCAGCCCGAGCCCCCTGCGCCTCCCTCCTCCAGCGACAGGCGCAACCGCCGCCCTCCCACCGAGCTGCCCACGCCCAGCGCCAGGGGCGGGTAGCCGGCCGCGAACCTGCAGAGCACGTCGAGGGCCCCTCGCTCTTCCGCATCCCACCGCCTCTCCCCTGAAACCCGAAGCCCCGGTCCCCCCTCACTCAGGCCACGCGCTTCGCAATGTTTGCTTTTATTTCTTCTACACGCAGACCCAGAAGGCACCGCGCCTGGCTCCCAGGGTCGGGGAATGGCGAGGCTGGGGCCGAGCCGCCCACGCCCCAGGGACGCGCGGTCTCCGCGGCGGCGAGGGACGACTGCTTACTGCACGCCCTCCATCATCTTCAGGAACTCTGCGGGGAAGGGGAGGGAGAGAGGGTCAGGGGTCCCACTCGGGACGCGGAGGCCTGCACCAGGGGCTACAGCGTCAGGGGCCGAGTGAGGTCCGGCCAGTGCTCCGGCCACGCGGAGGGGGCATCCTGGCACTAACTGATAAGTGGCACAAAGGTTTCCGGGGCCCTCTACCCGCCCGCATCGGGTGGAGGGGACTTGGCCAGGCTCCGGCCAGCCCCGCGCACAAGGCCATCCGCACGCGCCCCGCGCCCCGACGCTTTCCCGGCGCTCCCTCCCCACAGCCCGCGCTCCCGCGGCCCTCACCGTCGAAATCGATGCGGCCGTCGTTGTTCTTGTCCCCGTCTTTCATCAGGGATTCGATCTCCTCGTCTGTCACGTGCTCTCCGGAAGCCCTGAAAATCTCAGCCAGCTCCTCGGGGTCGATGTAGCCGTCCGCGTTCCTTCGGGGTAGAGGGGCGGAGACGGTTGCCATGGGAGACAGCCCCCTCCCATGTCCGCACCCGGGGAATCCCCTCAGCGCCTACCCTGGACCCCAGGCCCCCAACGCACCTGTCGAAGATGCGGAAACACTCAGCCAGCTCCTCCTCGCTCTTCCCCTTCGCATCCTCTTTCATCTGGCGCACCATCATGACCAAGAACTCCTCGAAGTCGATGGTGCCGCTGCCTGAGGGGCGGGGGTGGCTGAGTGAGCCTGAACCCTGGAAGTCCGCCCCTCCCCTCCAGGACCGAACCCCAGTGGTCGGGGGCCTCGGGCTCACCGTCCTCATCCACCTCCTCAATGATGGCATCCAGCTCCTCCTTGGTGGGTGTCTGGCCCAGCATCCTCATCACGGTGCCCAGCTCCTTGACGCTGATGTCCCCACCACCATCAGCATCGAACATGTCAAAGGCGGCCTTGAACTCTGCAAGGATAATGAGTGTCCAGGGCTGAGGTGAGCTGGCTGAGCTGTCAACCCTGCACCCACCCTCCCACCCTGCCCACCTCCACCTGACACCCAGTGCTCCCACTCTACTCACCAGCAATCATCTCCTCACTGAGGTAGGACCGGGCCTCAGCCTGCTGGTCCGTCTGCAGAAGACACAGGGAGTCAGAATACAGAGGGGGCAGCCCTAGAGCAGATTCTTGCCTTCTCCCTCTTCTCCACACCCCCATTTCTTGAATGCCCTGGGTCCTCCCAAAGACCAGGTCTAAACTTACCAGACCTTCTGCCTGGCCCCACAGCACCTGACCCCAGTGTAGAAGAGCTTGAGGGCAGACATAGGTTATGTCCAAGATCTCCTCACTCCTCCATCTGAAGGCAAGTAAGGAACCCCACCCCACCTCCCACCCCCCACTCCCGTGGCCTTGGGCAAGTCACTTATTGTACCCTCATTTTTTCTCAAGGATGAGATGAAATCATGCGTGTGAAAGGGCTTCATAAAGCACTGGCACCATTCCAGCACGATTCTTCCTAGCTCCAGTGATGCGTTGTACTTTAGCAGGTGCTCAATAGATGATAATGCAACACAAAGCTGTTGGGCATCTACTGTCAGGCCATAGGCCACACACCAGGACCAAGAAGAGGTGGACTCCTCAGCCCTCCCTCGGAGAACTTGCAGAGGTGGTTGACCAGGCTCCAAATTTTAAGGTTCTCAGGATTCAGTCATTCTAGTAACTCTCTCTCATACTGGGTAGAATGTGACGGTGGCCTTGAGAGGGTGAGAATAAGACTGCTGTGGGGGTTTCAGGTCATATCCAAGCCAGACTATCTGAGGATGCTTCATGGAAGGAGGGGCCATTGACCTGATGCTTGGCAGTGAGGAAGAGCCGACACGTCCAAGGAGTTCTTCAGCCACTGGCCCTCCCCTTGTCCCCCTCCCTTCTTCTTTCCCCATGCCAGGAGGACAGGCTATTTTTAGTTAGGCAAGGGCAATAGCAGCTGGTCTTTGGGGTCTAGTTACTCCTTGAAGTGAAGTGGGGTGGGGGTGGGGTTCTCAGAGGCAATGGTAGCCCCAAATCAGAGCCACTCTCTGCAAGGCTGAGGTCTCCCCAATTCTTGCCTGATATCTTCTCCCTTTTCCTGTCACCCTCGGAGCTCTGGGGCCCTGCACCTGAGCTGGCTGCAGGTGCTGTCGACCACCCATCTTCCAGAGAAGCCTTTCTTCTGCCACTGACAGTGGGAGAGTTTGGCTGGGTTTGAAGCCCATCCCTGCCACTCTCTCTCACTGGGACATTGGTCAACTCGCTCTGGGTCACAGGGACTCCATCTGTGCCATGGGGGAGACAAGCGAAGACCCCCTCACAGCTCTATGACTGACACTGCCTGACGTCCCAAGGCCTGGAGGGAATCGGCAAGCTTTGAGCATCAATCCTGGAACATCCCAGCCCTCCCCTTCCAAGAGAAGTTCAAGGTCTTCTTCCCAGGCTTCCTCCAAGATACCTGGGTTCCAGGAAACTCCACACTGCATCTGCAAATATCTATCTTACTGATTCCCCACCCTGGGCACCCCAGTCTGGCCTGAGAGGGACCCAGAAGTGCTCCAGTGAGGGAGGGAAAAACAAGTCCCTCCTTATCCTTACCATGGCAGCTGGTGACTGGGACTCGTCGCCTGCAGGTCACCTCCTCTGCACACCACCACCCAAAGATGCCCTGACCCACTCCAGCCCCTGGGATTTGTAGGGGCACCCTCTCCTCCCACCTTCCTGCTCCCCAGGACTGGATAGGCTGGCCAATCAGATTCTGGGGTCAGCAAGCACCACCCCTCCCAGAAACCTAGCCCATTACCTAATTTAGCCAAGGGCCCTTGCAGAGAAATTTAAGCCTCGGAGCAGGTGGCAGGCCTTGACATCCTAGATTCTTGTGAGGAGGACTTGCCCTGCTCCCCCCTTAGAGAGCCCCTGCTCAGGAAGCACACTTGTGCCAAGATGGGTAATGACAGTCAAAACAGGAAAGTGGGGCAGCATGGTAGATAGTGGGCAGAGCACAGCCTTGCAGTCCAAAACCCAAGATCCAAGTCCTGCCTCTGTGAGCTGTGTGATGTTGTGCAAGTGGTGATGCCTCTCTGAGCCTCAGTCTCCTCATCTGTGAGTTGGGAATAGTTATAACCTCCCTCACAGATAGACCGCTGTAAATAGGAGCTGGGTATGTCACCTAGCTTGTGCCAGGTACATGCCAGGCCAAGTGGAATTTCCTGTCTTTAAACCATGGTAAGGGATGGGGGCAGCTATGGCCACTGTTTGTTGAACCTCTATGACTTGCCACACCCTTTGCTAAGCATTTAAACCACATAATCTCAGCTACTCATCCTATGAGGTAGCAACTATTATTATCCCCATTTTACTGAAGTGCTTCAGAAACCATAAGGGTCTATACTGATGTTGTTGATTCATATTATTAACCCTGATTGGGAGAAGCTGGGATAGATGATCCTGGCCTGGGGGTAGGGGTGGGAGGAAACAGGGAGGAGTGAATTTGGAAGGGTCACTAAGGGGGCTGCACAAAAGATATGCATGGAGAGCAGAGATTCTTCTCTCAAGCCTACCTCCTCCAGGAAAAGGGTTTTGAGACTCACTGTTGTTTTTTTATTTGGGGGGGGTTGGTTCCCAGGGAAAGGTTCTCTATAGGTGGAGGGGCAGCTGGCCCCCTCCTAGAACTCCATGAAGATATCTGGAAGAGCTCAACTGGCCGTCTGGAGAGTGAAGTGGTGGACAGCTCCAGTACAGAGACCACCCAAGAATCCTCAGGGTCCAGGCTGGGCACTGGGGGAAGGGGTAGGCAAGGCTCGTGGACAGTGGCTAAGTCCATAGAAAGAGTACTGAGCTGACAGAGCATAGGTTCTGGGGCCAGGGAAGGGGGGCTGGACAGCAGGGAAGGCAGATGGACAGTGGCAACTGGGCTGCCTCCTTCCCCTTTATATATATAAACATTCCCAAGGAAAGCTCAGCAGAGCCAGGTCAGGCTAAAAAAGGCCTGTCCTTGCCAGGCAAACGGCCAAGGAGCAACACCCAGGGGATTCCAATTTGGACACAGATGCTTTGGAACAGAGGTTGTGGAACCTGCAGCGATCATTTATTCATTTGTTCTTTCATTTATTCAGGGAAATAAAATCAAACTCCTCACTGTGGGAAGCAAAGTCTCACCCAACACTCTGATCTCACTCCTTCCTCCTCTCCCAACCTTGCATGCTGCTCTGCTGTGATAAGACTTAAATACTCCCCCCAAACATCACCCTTTAGAGCCTCCAAGCTTTTGTATATGCTGTTTTTTCTGCCAGGAATCCCCATATTCCCTCTCTTTGCCTACTTACTTCCCTGCCATCTTTCTCTGCTTTAATATCACCTGCTCCAGGATCCCTCCTCCCCTATTCTCAGGCCAGTGGAGTCCAGAGAGGCCTCCAGTAGATTCCTCAGTCATAACACTGAGCATGCTGTATGATCATGACCTATTCTGCATCACCCTGCCCAGATACTGTTTCCTGTTCACCACACTATCCCTCAGGACTCAGCACTTGCCACTTAGCTGGGGTTCAATACATACTGTGTTCTATGTAAGAATAACTGAACTGAAGGGCATCCAGTTCAATATAAGGAGGAACAGTCACAGTCACAGTCAAACAATAATGGGAACTAGCAGCCTCAGGAGAAAATGAGTTTCCTGTCACTGGATGTATGCAAGCAGGATTTAGATGACCATCTCTCAGGGAGGTTGTACGGAGATGGCATGCAGAGTCTAAGAGTCGTGGAGAATACAGACAGGACATCAGGAGACCTGTTTCATATGACCCAGGATAATTTATAAAATGGAAGCAGTAGACGAGATTTTTTGAGGGATCCTCTTGCTCTGAAAGCTATGGCTTTATGTACCTAATCTTGTGAGACATATACCAAAGTACAAGGTAATATTCAGCCAATGTATGGTGAACAAGTGTAGAATGAATGAACGAGCTGTGTCTTTTTTGCCCCAACACCCTGCCTATACACAGAATGAAGAGCAGTAAGAGCTATGAAATTAGATGGACTTGGGTTTAAATCCTAGCTCCCCTATTTCCTAGCTCTGGATCTTGGGAGAGTCAAGTTGCCTTGATTTCTTCATCTTGAAAATGGATCATTACTGTCCAGTAATAGAGTTCAGGATGTTGTGAGGGTGAACTGTGACAACATGTAAAGTGTCTAGAACAGGACTTCGGGCACAACAGAACCTCAAGAAGTGAGAGCTTGGCCCTTCTGCTCATTATGGAGGGCTTGAATCCTTATGGAAGGATTCAAAGGTATCCTTCCCACCCCTCCCCCTGTGCCACTCCCACAGGGCTGGAGCTACTTTCAGAGATATTTTGTTTGATTGTATAACTAGCAATATCTGCCGTGCTAAGGTCTGCTATCTAGGCCTTCTAACAGGAAACCTCATACAGTTCTCCACCCACTGTTGCCCTCCACATAAAAGATGAAACCGTCACCCCAGAGTTGCTGCTGAGATTACCGGACCTGCTGTGCAGGAAAAGAACAGGATACGGAACTCAGGAGACCTGGGCTCCAAGCCCCCATCCCCAGAAACCTCTAGCAAGCTGTGGAACTTTGGGTAAATGACGTAGCCTTTCTGGGTCTCAGTTTCCCCGTTTGCCTCCTTCCCATGGGTGAGGATCAGATGAGATTGTGAAAGCCTGTGAACACTATAGAAACAATAATTATTATGTAACTGATCATTTTGTCAGCCCCCGCTGTGTGCCAGGTCCTGGGGTCCTTGCTTGAGCTGATGGTAATCGCTGCAAAATTACTATTATTGTTCCAGTTTTTACATTTAAAGAAACCGAAATTCAGCCAGGTCAGATGTTAACCCAGATCACGCATCCTCTCCAGGCCGGTTTCCTCACTGGAGAAATGGGCTTCCTCGTGTGGCATAATGACTTCGGAAAGTTAAAGAGCTCTGGGTGGAAACCAAGTGGATAGATCTGGACGGACTGAGCCGCCGGGAGGGGTGGGAGGAACAAGGGGGGTGGGCTCCCGTCCAGAATCGGGATAATTCGTCCGCGGCTTGAGGGCCGCCCACGCCGACCCAGGATTCCCAAATCTCCTGGAGCGCAGGGCCCGGGATTCCCGGGCGGCTCTGGGGAGCAGGCGGGGCCGAAGGCGGGGCGGCGGCAGGAAGCGGCACTCGGAGCGGCCTGGGCCCTGCGGAGCCCGGCCGGCCTCAGTGAGCCGCGGTGGAGGGGTGCTGGGACTCCCGGGGAGCGGCGCGCCCCTGAGTGCACTGCAGGGCCCCGAAGGTAGAGGCGCTAGGCGGGGAGAGAGACGCGAGGAGGCTCCGGGCCCCTGCGGAAGGGCGCAGCGCCGCAGGCTGCGTGGGTCGGGGGAGGGCGAGGCCTGCAGGAGCCCCGAGGTTCCCAAGACCCCCAGCGGGCGGGGCGGGGCCTCTGTGACGCCCCTCCCTCCTTCGGGCTGGGCTCCGCCCCTCTGCCGCGCGCCGGGAGCGGGGAGTCCCCCCCCCGCCCAGGCCAAGGACCCTGCGCCCGGCGCTCCCCCCCAGGGTACCATGGCCTCCCGGCTCCTCCACCGGCTGCGGCACGCCCTGGCCGGCGACGGCCCCGGGGAGGCAGCGGCCGGCCCCGAGGCCGAGCAGTTCCCGGAGAGTTCGGAGCTGGAGGACGACGACGCCGAGGGCCTGTCCTCCCGCCTCAGCGGCACCCTCAGCTTCACCAGCGCCGAGGACGACGACGACGAGGACGACGAGGAGGAGGAGGACGCCGGCCTCGACCCGCTGTCCCCCGGGGACTGTGCGTCGGGTGAAGACGCAGGCGAGTGCGGGGAGACGAGGCGGGAACACTTGGGTCTCGATTAGGCCTCCGTCCCAGCTGCTGGACACTCGGCTGAACTCCGACGCTTCTTTAAGTGCCCCAGCCACTTCTGGCCGTGTGACCTTGAGAGAGTCACACCTCTCTGAGCCAAGTTTTCCCTTGCGCCAAGTGAAAAACAAAACAAAACAAAAAAACGCCCATCTGAGGGCCTGGGATACCAGTGGTAATAAATGCTAGAGATGCTCTGGCAGTGGGGATATTTTATATGCCAGGCCCTGTGTTTGGCACCAGGTCCCTCTTTGGCCCCCAGTTTCCATCTATGTAAAATTGGGATAACACCCGCGTCACAGGTCAGGAAAATAAGGAATTCATGGCACATGGTTACATCGGTCCTGGCCCCAGGTGCTGTGACTTGACTGGTATGTGTGTACTTGTGCAGAAGGGAGTCCCCAGCCTGATGGGCCGCGGGGCAGTCAGCTCCTGGCGCGACACCTGCAGGATTTCTGGAAGAAGTCCCGGAACACCCTGGTACCCCAGCGGCTACTCTTTGAGGTGACCAGCGCCAATGTAATCAAGGACCCACCCTCCAAGTACGTGGTGAGTGAGGGTCCAAGAACCCTTAGGTATGAGCCTATAAGTCTGGTGTGGCTAAAAGGGAGTAGGAAAGGCTCTTAACTTCGGGGGAGGGATTTCTGGCTGTTCAGTTATAAATGGCGGCTCCGTTTTACAGATGGAGAAACTGAGGCCAGAAAGGGAATATAACTTGAGCAATTCCTCAAGACAAATTACTGAGCTTTTCTAAGAATGAGCAAAGTGGGGATACTAGACCAGACCTCTAGCCTGGTTTTGAGACTGAGAGCTGGTGCATGAGCCAAGAATTTTGCAAATTGTAGCACGATGTAGAGGGAAGGTCATTATCTAGGTCAGACTTCAGACCCATGTTTCATGGGTTAGTGGTTTAAGGAAATGGGCTTTGGAGCCAGACTGTACTTGATTCAAATCTCATTACCAGTTGCTTCACCTTGGGTGAGTTGTGTGACCTTGATGACCCTCAGTTTTCTCATCTGAACAGTGGGGATAGTAGGTAATGGTATCTACCTCAGAGGACTGTGGCCGGTATTAGATGAGACAGCACAGAAAGCTTGTAGCATTGTGCCTGACATTCTGAAGTGGTATCTGTATTATTTTACTTTGGATTGAAAATAGCTGGCATCTAGAGCCTGTTGTGGCCTCCCTCCAACTCAGGTAAGTCAATTTTCAAGCACCCATCCTATACAGAATAATCTAGCTAGATTTAGGGGATGGTAGTGGGGGGGATGAGGTAAAGAACAACGTGGGGAAGAGGCCTTAGAGTCCCTGTTTTCCTCGCTGTGGAAGGGAACTGACACTGAGAATCAGGTCTGCCAGATCCTGTTCCCCACCAGGCCTGCCCCTGACTTCCCTCCTCTTCACCATCCTCCACCTCTGACTCAGCAGGAAGGGGCCTGGAGCCCTGTCCCACATCTGGGCCTCCCCATCCCTCTCTGCTGTGTCAGTAAACAGGGCCACACCCATGGAGAGACTCCTCCAACTTGAACAGGGGTTGACTGATGCCCAGATGTTGAGTGGCAAAGGTCCCAGAGCTCTGGGGTAGATGGGGGGGTCATGCACAGAAAAGGGACACCAAGGATCAGCCATAAAGTTGTAGCTTGGAGGCAGGGAGAAATGGGGTGACAAGGTACCTGAATAGGAGGTGAGTGGCAGGATAGAACAGGATCACCCAGGTATGACCTGGTCCATATATGGGGAAGCAAATCACCTACTCTGCCTATTGAGGACCCTAATCCCCACTTGACATCTCCTGGGGGTTAAGAGCACAAGCTTTGGAATCAGATCTACCTGAGGTCAAATCCCAGCTGGGCTACTCACCAGCCATGTCACTTAGAGCAAGTTGTGAACCCTTTGTCCCCTCTTTGAGCATTTCCTCAGCTGTCAGAGATAAGGACCCTTTCCTTGCAGTGCTGTTGTGATGATTAAATGAAGTGATACATGTAAAGTGCTCAGCACAGCAGCTGGCACAGGGTAAGTGCTCATTAATGGAGCTACTGTCATTACATGTCTCAGTGGGGGTGGGGGTGAGACGTTACAAGGATGAGATCATGGATGTATAATGGGGCTTGGGTTGTTAATTAAAGATAAAAATAAAAGCTAGATAAACATAAGGGGCTATTATAGACTAGTGCTTTCTTAAGTGTGTTCTGCAGAAAACTGGTTTCCTAGAATGTTAACAACTGTTCCTTGAAGGGAAAAAAAAAGATTTTGCAGCCATTATGTCTTGGGAATGAAGAGTTGAATGAAAGTTAAGTAGGTTTCTTTATTGTGAGACTTTCACATCCTTTATATTAACATACACTGTGAATCTTTAAGAGGAGAAGGTAGGCAGACCTAACTGAACAAGGGTGGCAGTAACACTGGCAGTTCCACAGAACAAACTGGAGAGAAAAATGTGGGTTTGGTGTCAGCATGCTTTTAACACCTAACATTTGCTAAGCCCCCTTTAAATCTGTTGACTCAACATTATTGTGGATTAATCTATATTCAGGTTTTCAGGCTTAGGGGGAAACTTAGGTTATCTTGTCCAGTGTTTCCCAAACCTCAATGATTCCAGTACCACCTTCACAATTCTTGTAACAAAAGATCACTTATACTATTACTTGCTTAATGGTTTTTCAATAAATAAACCTGCTTTTTTTCCCCTTAAATTTATTTCAAAAGACAACTTTATAGCACTACCATGTGTGGAAAACCTCACTTGCTTTAAAGAGAAGTTACCCATAAAAATAAAAGCATGATGTCATTAAATCCTGCCTGGATGCTATTGACTGACAAGGCCCCAATCTGAGATTTGCTTTCTGGCTGTTTTCTAAAAATGGAGATCAGAAGTGTTGAAGTGCTGTTTTTAAGAAGAGCACCAAACCGAGAGTTTCTCAATAGTAATCAGGAGGTAAAAGATAATCAAAGGGAGAATTACCTCCACCTGTGATTCAGGATTAGTTACTCTAGTACTTAACACCTTAAAACCTCAGAGAGCCACACTTGCACACATGCCACCCTTGAGTAAACACTGACCTGGTCCAAGAGGGGAAATACCCTGCCGGAACTACCCAGAAGGCAGTAGCTTACCTGGGCTGAGGAGCTTGCAGGCTAGTCCATTGTTCTTTTCAGTTATTGCTGTTTGGGCTGTCTGAAGACCCTGCTCTGGGTCTGGTTTGGAATAACCTGGTAGGAATGTGGGGGGGGGGGTGTCCACAGTGGAATGAAGCTCCAAGCTGGTTCTAAAGGTTGGCACAGAGGCCCAGGAGACCAGCCTGGGTTTCACAAGTGCTGTCAAAGAGCTAAGTGCTCTATGAGGAGCTGGTACTCCCTAGAAGGAGCCAAAGGGGCAGCAGCCCCAGGCACTGAAGCTCATCTTTGTCTTTCTCTCTCTGTGCTGCCTTGGGCCTGGGTCATTTCAGACAAGCCTCAGGTAAGATGGGACTGGACTCCTAGCCACTGCCCCAGCAGCTCCCATCCTCCTGGGCCCAGTTTTAGGGTGAAGGGAAAAGGTGGGGAGCAGAGATGGAAGTGGGGGGGGGTGGGGAGCCTATGGACTACTTGCACCTGTCCTGACACACACCCTCCCTACAGCTCTACACCCTCGCCATGATGGGCCCAGGGCCACCAGATCGCCAGCCAACACAGATCTCTCGCCGCTACTCAGACTTTGAGCGGCTGCACCGAAGCCTCCAGCGGCAATTCCGGGGCCCCATGGCTGCCATCTCCTTCCCCCGTAAGCGCCTGCGTCGGAATTTTACTGCTGAGACCATCGCCCGCCGCAGCCGGGCCTTTGAGCAGTTTTTGAGCCACCTGCAGGCAGTGCCTGAGCTGCGCCATGCCCCAGATCTGCAGGACTTCTTTGTGCTGCCTGAGCTGCGGCGGGCACAGAGCCTCACCTGCACTGGCCTCTACCGGGAGGCTCTGGCACTCTGGGCAAATGCCTGGCAGCTGCAGGCCCAGCTGGGCACCCCCTCATGCCCTGACCGCTCCCTGCTGATGCTTGCTGGGCTGGCTGTGTGCCACCAGGAGCTGGAGGATCCTGGGGAGGCCCGGGCATGCTGTGAGAGGGCTCTGCATCTGCTGGGGGACAAGAGCCCCCACCCTTTGCTCGCACCCTTCCTGGAGGCCCATGTCCGGCTCTCCTGGCGCCTGGGCCTGGACAAACGTCAAACAGAGGCCCAGCTCCAGGCCTTGCAGGAGGCAGGCCTCACCCCCATGCCACCCCCCAGTCTCAAAGAGTTGCTTATCAAGGAGGTGCTGGACTAACCTTTGCCTAGACTTAAAGCCACTGTGGGGAGGCAGGCTGCCTCAGGATGGGGGGATGGTCCTGAGGAGAACATGGACAGCAGCTAGGAGGGTACAGGGGATGCTGGGAGTCCCTAGAAGTTCCAGAAAAAGAATGTGCAGCAGTGTGCGGAAACTTGCTTCTTCTGTTCATCTGGGCTCAAGGTGAGCTCTGGCTGTAATTGCTTTGGGATGGGGCAATGAGGAAGTTGGATGCAGCCTCTGCAGCTTAGGAGCAGCTGGGTACTCTGTCCCAGTCAGGGTCAAAGTACCCTTTTCCATGGCCTCCAAGCCACTGAGGCAGGCTGACCAAAGGTCAGAGACTTTGCCCCTGGAGTCGTGGAGTTGAGAGATCAAGAGAAGACTGCTCTCTAGCCCAGGGGAATTACAGAGGCCAGCCACTCCAGTGGTACCGATCTCTTTATTGGATGTGTGGGGTAGAAGGCACAGCCCTTGACGGTTAGCTGTTGCCTCTGTAGTGGTTGTCGACAGGAGATCCTTGAAGCCCCAGGCCAAGCTGGTACCTCGGGCTAGAGCTTGCTCTCTGAGACCCGGGGCTTCACTCGGATCACACCCTCCTGGGCACAGGACACAGCCAAGACCCCATCCTGACGCCACAACCGCCCGTGGACCAGCCCCCGGGAACCACCTGTTGGGCAAGAAGGGTGATAACTGCTTTCTCTCTGCCTCAGCACAGCCAAACACACTTTGTGAAAATGGCTGGGCCCAGGACAGTAGTGCCCCACAATGGCACTACTAAGTGTTGTGGCCACTCCAAATCCCCAAGTGCCTCTTTATGAGCCCATCATGGTCAGTCACTGGGGGATAACCCCTCCCACAGGAACCCCACTTGACAGCTGACAAGCACTTTCACATATCCACTGGCTTCCTCAAAAAGATCACAGAGGGAGGAGCTCTAAGAAAAGTCTCATTCAGCTGTGCAGCCAGGCAAATCTGCCCCACCACTGGATGCTTGAACCCATCAGTTCCCTTTTTAAAATCAAACCAGGTCCCCCAGGCAGGTAATTCTTGGAAGACATCCCCCACCACCACTTCTAAGGAAAAGAAGGGAACCTGAAGCCATGAGGTTTGGCCACCACATGGAGTTGGATGTTTATGAAGAACCACTGATTTCCCTTACACATAGTTCCAGAGTGGCTCGGGAACTGGGCACTAAGTATCAGGGCCAAACCTGAACCAAGTGTCCCGAGTTCAAGGTTGTTAATCCCGTGTGTTGAGGCTGTTGATACCTGAGAGTATCCCCTGAGTATGAAGAGTCCCTTAAGTTTGGTTCCTGTTTTATAAAGCAGAGCTTTTTTTCTTCATTTGAAATGTATCTCCTTGGAAAAGGAACCCAGGGTTCTGAGACTAGACATTGATGAACAAATTTGGGTTTCTCTCTATTCCACACAAGGATGCTCATGTGGAAGTCTTAGAGACCACTGAGTATCCTGACCCCCAACCAGGTTAATCACAGAATCAGTTAGGGAGCTTTTAAAAAATAGTTTTCTGGGCCTCAACTAAGATCTGCTGAGTTAGAATCTGGGGGGTGGAATCTAAGACCATATTTTGAAAAAAGTTCCCCCAAGTGGTAGTCTGGTGGGCCATCAGGTTTAGAGACCACCACTCTAATGCCATCCCCCAGTTGTTCAGATGGGAAAACTGAGGCTCAGAGAGGAAAGTGGATTTGCCCAAGATCATACAGAGAATCAAGTGGTTCTGAGACTAGCACTGCTCTCTGAGAAAGTGAAACATTCCCTTGACTTTCCCAGTATATTATAGTGATTTGGAGCTGAAAAGGTATTCATTCCTTCATAGACAGTCCCACCTTGTGATTTTGAAGATGAGGATGCCAAAGCCCGGGGGGGGGGCCTGGAGTGACGTGTACAGTGCCCTATAGGAGGTGAGGGGCAGCACTGACCGAGAAGCCATGATCCCTGCCACCCCAGGGTCAGTGCCCTTGCCCCATGTGGTCCCACACTCACCAGCCCAGGGGCTCTCGCACTCATAGAGCATCCAGTGGTCAGCTCGGAAGGGGGCGTGGAACCACATGGAGTGGTCCAGCGAGACCATGAAGCGCACCTTATACTGGTGGTGGTGGGGCAGCAGGGCCGTGCCCAGGAAGGCATAGTCCGAGATATAGGCAGCCACACAGCAGTGCATCTTGATGTCGCCCTCCCCTGCAACAGGTCCCAGCGCCATCAGCCCTGGGCTCCTGAGCTTTGTGGTTCAGGACCTGCAGGGTGATGGGGGAGAAAGGGGCTTCCAAGTACAGATGTGCACGCTTTTCACTGCATGAGGGCACTTGGCCCAAGGTGTATATGTGTATGGCAGGGAAGGGAGGTGGGGGTGGAAGTGGGGGCTGAGTGAAGACTGATATCCAGTCTCCACTCAAGCCTCCCACCCTGGGCCCTGGAACGGGGGCCTTTTTCCAGTTTGCACAAAGGCACCTTATGGTTAGCAGTGCTTTGCCTTCCCCAGAAAGGGCTTACACTGGGATTGTTGTCTTCTCACATTCTTCCCATGCAAGGGGCTGAGAGAGGCCCTGGTGAGAAGCTGACTCAAACTTCCTCAACATGCAGATAAGGAAGCAAAACCAGAGGGGAAAAGTAACAATGCCCAAGGTCACACAGGACAAATGAGTAGCAGTCCTAGACCCCTAGGGAATGTCTTCCTCCAGTCCAGGAAGGTCCTCTTACCAATGTGGCCCCGGGCGCGCACCCAGAACATCTGTTTGGGCTCTATCCTCTGCAGCTGGCTCAGGGTGGGTAGGTTTACTGGCTTGATCTCAATGGGTACCTCCTGGGCAGTAATTCGGTTCAGCCCCACTCGGTATTTCTCTTGGAGATTAGGGTCCCTGAAAATAAAGGGCAGAGGGACTAGGGGAGACTCCAAAACAGGGGAGCCTCTCATCTGAGCTGACGCCTTTTGTTCCTCCACAGGAACTCCTGACTTATCCCCGAAGTTCCCCAACACTCCTGGCAGGCAGAGTAGCACAGTGTTTGAATCCCTTCTTTGACACTTATGACCCATGTGACCTTATCCAAGTTAGTCCTTTCTCTCTGGGTCTATTTTCCCATCTGCAAAATGTGGATAATGATAGAAACCTATCTCATAGCAAACACAGACAAGATAATACATATAAAGCTGACACATCATAGTAATAAGGCAAACCCTATGCCCTTGTTCTAAGCATTTCACATATACTCATTCGTTCCACTTGAGAACCCTGTGTGATAGCTGCTGTCTTCTCCCCTGTTTGATAAATGAAATAAGCACGGTGAGGCTAAGGAGCTTGCTCAGTAAGTGGAGAAGCCAGGATTTGGACCCAGGCTGTCTGGCTTCACAGTTCATACTCTTAACCACTTTTTTAATGTTCTCCATATTCAGGGAATATGGACTGAGTTACCTAACACTAAGCAGCTGAGAACACTGTCTCCCCAGGAGGGAGGAGCCCATTTCCAGGGAAGCCCCTTCCCCATAGAAATAACCACTCCCAGCTCTTCATGGATGCTGCCATTTTCATCCCAATCCTCTTGGTTGTTATCTAATAGAACTTTCTGTGATGATGGAATGTTCTAATGTGCACTGTCCACTATGGTAGCTACTGGCCACACATTGCTATTGGGCGCTTTAAATATGGCCAGTGCAACTGAGGAACAGAACTGTTAATTCTATTTAATTTTAATTAAATTAATATAGCCAAATGTGTCTAGAAGCTACTGTATTGAACAGTGCAGTTCTATACCCAGGGCAAAGGCAGCAACCAATCAGAACAGACACGGGCCATAGCCCTGTACCAGGACCCTAGAAGACCTCCACCCTAAGCTGCTGGATAACAGGTGACTCAGAGGAAGGAGATGGGACCCCTTAGGGGGCTGGAGAGGTGGCTGTTTACCAAGTGGTTACAGGAGTTACAAGCAGTAAAGCTGTAGCAGGGTCTGTACTTGCTGGATATAAATCCTGCATTTTATGTCATGATCCAATATGGCCGTACACACACACACACACACACACACACACCAGAAACACAACTGAAAGTAAAATTTCACAAAAGCATTCTTATCCTTACTGCATACAATACATTCCAATATACTCCAAGATCTTCTTTTCTATTCTGTATTTTTAAAATGCTCGTCAAGATCCACTAAAGGATTCCATGACTAATGGGTGGCCACCACAGTTTGTAATTACTTTCCTGGAACTTCCAGGTCACTCACCTTAAATACTGATTAATGAGGGCCTCATAGTCAAGCAGCTCTTCCGGTGGGGGCACAGTGGGCATGGAGAACTGG
The DNA here is from genome assembly GCA_004027775.1 of Bradypus variegatus. NCBI lineage: Eukaryota > Metazoa > Chordata > Mammalia > Pilosa > Bradypodidae > Bradypus > Bradypus variegatus. The sequence continues at coordinate 5,059 of PVKY010003245.1, read as the reverse complement.
TGCTGCATGGGGCTGGGCTGGGCCTGCTGGAAGGAGGCCTGACAGATGAAGATGGGCTTACCATGTTGCACAGCCTTCACGGAGCGCACCGAGAAGCTCGCCCCTGTTCGTGTCCGCTCCACCTGGTACAGCACTGGTAACTTTGGGTCCCCTGCAGAGAGCACAAGGGACACAGTGAGTCCCTAAGTTAGCCCCATAGGCCAGACAGGCACCTCTGCCACTCATCCTCCATTCCCTTCTCTAGTTCAGTAGATACTGAGCATACAGAACACCAGGCTCTGTCTTCTCTCAGTGTGGGTGGAGCTCCTCTGTCAGCAGCACAGAACAATCTGAACATTGCCTGATTCCCTGCATTCAAATCCCAGCTCTGCCACTCACCAGCTGTGTGACCTTGGGAAAGTCACTCAATCTCTGAGCAGTTTATTCATCTATAAAATGGGAATCATCATATGTTCATACCTCACAGGACTTTTGCAAGAATTAAATGAGTTCACAGTGGTAAAGGGTTCAGAATAATAGCTGGCACATTGTGAGTGCTCTGTAAGTATCTATTAAATAAAGTAAATACTCAGAGCCTTTGTCTTACTGAGTCCAGAACCATTCCTTTATATCAGGAATCAGCAAATTATAACCCCTGGGTCAAGTCCAGCTTGCTGCCAGCTTTTGTAAAAAAAAAAAAAAAAATTTTTTTGGAACACAGCCATACTTATCTGTTTATGTATGACCTAGGGCCCCTTTCACGTACAACAGCAAGGTTGAGGAGTCACAACAGAGAACGTATGGCCAGAAAAACCTAAAGTATTTACCATCTGGCCCTTCATAGAGTTTGCTGGCCCCTGCTCTAGATTCTCTAAGCTCTAAACCTGTACCAAGTCAGATGACTCCTCTATTACATTCTTTTACCTCCCCAAAGAAACTCCTTTTAAAACCCCAGCTGATTGACATTCATCCTTGACTTCAGAAAAAGAATTGATGTGATAAATAGCCAAGGACCCCCATCCCACAGCATTTATTAAAAAATATCATTGAAACATCACCATTGGTTATAATATTTAATGTATTTGATGGAGGCTCAGATCACAAACTGATAAGAGAGCTTCATTTTTTGTCTTGCTGCCAGGAAGCTAAGAACTAAATTTTGTATAAAATTACAACAATATGTCTTCGCCTAGTTTTTCTGGTACAGTCATTTCCTCAAATCCCGTTACTACTAGCCTGATGTACTTTAATTTTCAGTAACACTATATTTTAAGCTGTCATGCAGCCTTTCCAGAAGGTGCTAGAGGAACAAATAATTGATGATTAATTCTGAAATGGAAGCTTGGGCATGGCTCATTTTATGCTTCCCCCAGGACAGAGAATTTCCAAGGAAGAGGATCTCCTCCTCCATGGAAAAGATTCTCCCCCAACACTTGGGTGAAAGAGAAAGCAGCAGTCTACAAACACAGGCTCTGCCTCCCTAAGCAGCCATAGGAACTGCCACGAAACCTCTTTGGGTCCCAGTTTCCTTATACATAGACTGGTGGCAGGAGTGCCCACATGTGCCGGTTTGGATGTGTTATGTCCCCCCCAAATACCATGTTCTTTGATGCAATCTTGTGGGGGCAGACATATTAGTGTTTATTAGGTGGGAACCTATTGATTGAGTGTTTCCATGGAGATGTGCTCACTCAACTGTGGGCAAGACCTTTGATTGGATAATTTCCATGGAGGTGTTACCCCACCAATTCAGGGGGGAGCCATGTAAAAGAGATGACAAACAGAAGGAACTCAGTGCTGCAGCAGTTTACAGAGACATTTTGAAGATGGCCGTTGAAAGCTGAGACTGACATTTTGGAAATGCCATTTTGAAATGCAACCTGGGAGCAAGTAGATGCTAGCCACGTGGCTTCCCAGCTAACAGAGGTTTTCCGGATCGTCCACGGCCTTTTTCCAATGAAGTTATCCTATTGTTGATGCCTTACCTTGGACCTTTATGGCCTTAAGACTATAACTTTGTAACCAAATAAACCCCCTTTATAAAAGCCAACCCATTACTGGTATTTTGCATAACGGCAGCATTAGCAAACCAGAACACCACCCCTCACGTTTACTTCTGAGATAATGTACATGGGTGTGCTCTGTAATGTACAAAGTTTAATTATTTCCATAAGTTCATCATAAAAATTTATTATTAATGGAAAAATATGCAATGTGCCAGGCCCTGCACTAGATGCTTTACCTGCAAGGACTCATATAATTATTGTATTACAGAATGAAGAAACAGATTCACCCGAACAAAACAGGTCTTTTGCAAGGCCAGAAGTCTCATATCAACAAAAGGCCAACACATTTGCAGCTTATAACTAAGATGGAAAACAAAGTAAACATCTGCTTCCAACCAGAATACAGGTAAGAGCTGGGCTGGGCACTGGGTAACTACTGAAATAATTTACAGTAAGTTAGCAATGACTTCCAGGCAATACAAGGATGGGGAGAGAGGGGCACGGCCATGTTGTAAGAAAAATATTTTATATCTGTAAAATGAAGGAGAGCCACTTTTTTTTTTAGTTTTCTTGATACAAATCTCAAAATATAAAATTCCACAAAATCTTCTCTGCTGGTGGAAGTATGTAGAAGTCAGTGACTCTTAAAATTGTGGGCACTCACCCTAGGGAGGATCTAGCATGGTGCTTGACACCTGAAGGTATGTAAAAAATGAAGAACAAAAGACCACAAGGAGCAAATGAACAACACAGTCTTTTTGGGCCAGATGACAAGCACCCAGTGAGTCTCAGCAGGTGTGAGGTCCAAGGCTCTTTCTTGGCCCAAGACATTAGTCCTCTCTGGTTGGCTCCCCTAAGGACTCAACCAACTCTCATTCTCTGCCTCTCTTCCCTTCTTTTTTCCTCTTTCCCCCATTCTCCTCACTCAGCCCCCCAAGGCCTCCTGGACTGGGTTGGGGGCAGGGAGGGGGTTATTTACCTGCCCGAACAAAGTAGCAGTGCAGGGAGTGCACATGGACGTCTTCGCTCACAGACTTGGCTGCAGCCACCAGGGCCTGGCCCACGATCTGACCTCCAAACAGCCGCTGTGTGGTGGGTACCCAGTAATGCCTTCCTCTGTGGGAAGAAAGAGAAAGTGGGTGAGACTTGGGTGCTAGGCCAAATCCTATGGCCCCCAACAAGCTTCTGGTGCAGACCTCTTAGCATTATTGGGGTTTGGGATACTCTTGAGAATATGGCAAAAGCCATGGATCCTCTCTCCAGGCAAATATCCTTGCATCACTCTGCATATAACCTTCACGATTACCCAAGCCCATCTAGGGACTTCAGCTAAGAGTAACAATCCAACCCCCTTATTTTCCAGTAAGATGACATGGATCAGAGAGGGAAAATGACCTGAGCAAGATCACACAGTTTAAACACTGCAAACCCTGGACAGAATGTGGGTCTTTTGATCTGAAGTCCAGTATTTCTTCTACTCCCCAGGGACTTGAATGGACTAAGATGAACCTCAAAGGCTGAGCTGGGGGTAGGCTGCATTGTCCTGCCACCCACAAACATCATCCACAATAGCCCAGTTCTTCCTAGAATCAGATTCAGAGCTGGAAGTGTTCTCAGACATTTAGTACGTCTTACCCCTTCACTGGACAGATCAGTAAACTGACACCCCAGGAGGTGAAAAGGCTTGCCCAGTGCTTAAGCTTGGTGGAGCTTGAAGGAATTAAGTCTCAAGCTTCCCACAGCCCAGCCCCTCGAGTTCATTTTCCATCCTCCAGGTCATTGTTTGCAAGTCATTCCGTGGGGGAAGGGAGGTTAAAGCTTAGGATAATTTCTCATAGAGCATGCAGGAGCTTTGGAGGGCAAAGATGTTGTATCCCCAGCTCAGTCAAGAGCTTAACTGCCGTGGGCAAAGAAAGAGTCAACACGCTCAGGCCTCAGGATGTTATGAATTACCAGACCCCACCAACTGGTAGTGGTGTGGAGGGGATGCAAGAGGATAAAGTTGGTGAATATGAAAGGAGCTACGAATCAAGGGACTTAAGTTTGAAACCAGAGCAGCAAAATGCTCCTAGGGCAAATCACTGCCTTTTCTGGGATGGCTCTCCTAAAGGACCCATAAAAGCAGGCTTCAGAGTAGGGTATCAGGCCACCACTTTGTCCAGACGCAAGGACCTCCTAGGGGTGGCGCTGCGCACTCCCGGCACGGAGTGGCAGGGAAGCCGCGGCAGTATGCATGGCGCTGTCAGGAGCATGCCCTTTCCCATACGTGGCAGAGCCTGTATCGCGCGCAGAGCCCGTCCTCATTCCGGAGCTGGGGAACACTGGGTGGCAGCACTCGAGATCGGAAGCCTCTATCCCAATGGGGGCGCGAGCCTGGTGCGCCCGGCTACCTGAAGAGATCCTCGTCCAGTGGCTCGAGGTTGAGCACGCTGGTGACCAAGACGCTGCGGAGGTCCCCGGAGGGGTCGCCGCTGCCGCTGCCGCTGCCGCCGCCGCCGCCCTGCCCGTCCTCCGGGACCTGTGGACTAGACATCTTATTCACCTGCGGCCAAGCCTGGACTACGCACAGGGAGGGGCTCTCGGAGACTTAATCTGGACCCGTAGCTTCCGGCAGCGCATCCTAGTAATCGGAAGTCTCCTGCCGGCCTTGGCGGAGGCGGGTTTCCTTATGATTGGTCAGTGCACCTGTCCGTCTTCGGGTGTGTGGGGGTTAGTCCTTTCTAAAGATTGGAGAAAATGAGTGCCAGTCTGGAAGTCTCACGTATGATTGGATACAATGATGAGGGGGCGGATCCCCGGGGCTGAATAATAAGGGCTGTCTTTTCCCCTCGGTTAGACAGGGAAGACGCGTCCATCGTTTTATTATCCTTTTAGACCTTGGACTCCTCCTGGTAGGCCACCCAGGTGTGGTCGACCTCTGAGGCCTACTGTTACCTTATAGTGTGACCTTTGACCCCTGGTGTGATCTTGGGCCCAGGCTGGGACCAGCCCCTGGTGTGGGCTGAGGGGGCGGCCATGGAGCTAGGTAGCTGCTTCGAGACCTACAAGGACTTCAAGGAGTGCTTCAGCGCCTA
>PVKY010003244.1:0-22286 GCA_004027775.1 Bradypus variegatus | reverse complement strand
TGGAGTTGTTGCCTGTTCCTTGATGATGCTGCCTTCCCGTGGCCTCCAAGGCATCCTTCTGTCCCGTTCTCCTGCTTCTCTTGACCTTCCTCCGTGTCTGTCTCTGGGTTTCGGTCCTCAGCCTGGCCCTGTGTCCGAGTCCCCCAGGTGTTTGGCCCTGGCTCTGCTCTCCTGCTGTTGCCAGATGTCCTTCCGACAGCTTCCTGGGTGTCTCCTTGGCACCGTGTGGGATACTGAGCTCGTCAACGCTGAACTCTCGGCTTTCCCTCCCGATGGCCCACCTTCTTTCATGACCTGAGCGGGCCAAAGCCTTGGAGGTGCTTTCTCGGCTGTTGTGCCACTGTGGCCTGGGGGGGTTTCTAAACTCAATGATATCAAATCATATGTCTTCCTAATTTGTAAAGGAAGAAGTTATATAAACCTTAGTATAAAAAAGGGCATGCCCCTCCCCCAGGGGGGATGGCGATCAACATGTAGTGTTTCTTTTGATCCTTAATTCCATATATTTTTTTCATTTGCTCTCAGAATATGATTATTGAACTTCTTTGAGCCAAAATGTCTTAAAGGCTCCCTTCTGCCTCTGCAGGAGCCCACGGGCCTCACCCAGTACTGCCACCTCCTGTGGCAGGGAGACCTTGGATGGGGTCCCACCACAGGTGCTGACACCCCCACCCCTTGCCCCCCACATCTCCTGACAGATATTGCAGTGAGTCAGCCCTTAACAGCTTAACTCTGTATTTTCTGACATGTATATGGGACAGTTTCTTCTTATCATTATTTTTTAAGTTTTAGACATTATTTTTTGGCTTTCTACTCTGAAAGATGAGGTTTTCACTCTTATGTCATTCCGCAAACCACCCACTTGCACCCACCCGTACATACTCACCCCCCCACATGTTAATACACACTCACCCACACACACACCACACACCTCTGACCCTGTATACACTTCCCCCTCCCCCCCACACACACCTGACTCATAAACTCACACTGGTACGGCATATACCCCTGCACCTCAGACGTAATCTCACACACACACACGCCATACCCCATACACGCTCCAACATGTATAGCACACCCACAAACACAGACACTGCACACACAGCCCTCTGCCCCGTACATGCTTTCCCACACACACACCTACAAATACAGAGATGGCGCACCCACAACCCCTATACTCCACACACACACCCCACATCCCCTCCACATCACACTCTCATTCCTCCCATGCTCCTGCACTCCCCCTCACTCCCCATTTCCTTACACACTCAATCTTCCTCTCCTTCCATCTTCCATTATGATTAAATAATAATTTGGGGTTATATTAATATTCAGTGTTTTCATTATTATAACTCTATAAATATTAATCACAGCTGAGCCATGTAGAGTTTTATAATTTCATTTACCTTCTTGTACAACTTTTTGTTTTCCCTGGTTTTCTAGGTACCTATGATGAATTCATGGTCAGCTCTCTGCCAGCAGCAGACAGTTCATCTCTGAGTGCGTTGCTAAGTCAGGTTTCCCATCAGTTCCATTCCTTCTGGGGGCATCCTCCCTGAACCCCGTGGAGCCCCTCTGCCCCACTACTCCTGTCCTGACCACCCCCTGTTCCTTTGCTCTCTTCTGTATATAAAAGAAACTGGCATTTCTCTCTCACTCTAGCCTTTCTTTAAAACATTAGTGTTTGGCTATGACAGGACATTCCAAGATTTAAGAATGTTTACTCCCTGCAAGAGGTTTTTTAAAAAGTATTTTTTATTCTTATCTTTTAATTAATTTTCCAGCACAGTGGGACAGGTACGATGAACCGTTTGCTCGGGAAAGTTCTGTTGGGTCACCAGCACAGTTTCTGTCACCTCCAGGTCACTGCAAGACTGTCCCTCCCCACCTGTTTTTCAGTTGCCTCATCCCATTAACGTGTAGATGCTGCAGCCCCGGGAGCTGCTGCTTTGTGCTTGAGCCCCTCTCTCTGGGCACAGCGCTCTTGGGGTGCGGGGCGGGGCTGGGCACCCCACACTCGCCTCTGTGCCCGGGACAGAGCCTGCCCTGCCGCCTGGCTCCGGGGAGGCTTCTCTGTGACCCTGCCACCCTGTTACCTCGCTGTTGTCATTTCGCAGGACTCTCCTGCCTTCTACCCGCATCCGCGGGAGCCCCCACCCCAGCCTACGTCATTGTTTTAAGCTTCCCTTAAAAGCTGGTCCCTTTAGCCCCTCAATTCTTTCTTTTACTCTTTCTTTCGTTTATTAATGAGGTGCCTCAAACTGAATAGTATACAGCTGCCATTTCACCGGGGTCCGTGGACTGGAACAAACAGTTCCCTGTTTTATAATGCGTCCGCTCTGGAATTGCTTTCTTACACCACTGCCTTCTGGGTTTCTCTCATTTAATGCATATTCGGGTCCGTTCCCCCACCCCCCCCAAGTGTATGCACAGCTTCAGTCTGGAAGATAGACTTCCTTTCCTCCTTTCAGAATCCTTTTGTATGGTCTTTGGCCTGGAATCAAGTGTATGCTCCTCCCGCCTCCCCGCCCCCCATCCCATGTCTCCTGCCCCCCTTAGTTAACTTTATGCTTTTACCAATGATGAAAGGGAGAAGTTGCTAGGTGATACTCATCTTGATAGTAACTGGAGCTCGATTCTGTTTTAGGAACACCTTTAAGAAAACGCTTCTTAAAACACACCCTCCCTCTCCCCAGGCTCCTAAAAGCTTCTTAAAAGAATGTCTTAAAGAAAGGAGGCATTATGGACCCGGTAGAACTGAGATATTTAAGTTTCTCAACTTCAAATTTTATAAACACAGACTTCATAAAACATTGCCAGTTTTCTCCTCTCTAACATCTGGATCAGGACATTTTCTTCGGCCAGAAACGCCGTTCCCCCAGTGCACGCGTCAGGGGTCTGAGCACTTGGGGGGCTTTGGCTCCTCTGGCTCTCAGCTGCCCGGGAGCGGCTATGCTGTCCGCACTGTGTGCTCCTGGCCTTCGGACGACACCTTGAGAGGCCTTGGGGCCAAGCACCTAGATCTAGGTCGTGCCCTCACTGAAGGGTGGACCTCGGCTGCCAGGCGCCCAGAGTGGCCCCGTTCACCCTTTGTCAGAGGGCAGCAGACAGCTTCCTCCTCGGTCCCTGTGTTGAGTTATCTTTAGTCTAGTCCGGTGGGCTTCCTGGGTATGCGTTCCACCCTCACCCCGATACTACACAAGCTTGCGCGTGCACACACATCCACACACATGCATGCACAGTTGGCCATTTCATTTGGAAAAATGGCTTGGAAATACACACCACACAAATAGTAACCAGGTGAGTTTTAATTTATTTTGTTTTGTTTTCTTTTTTGTGACATGGGCTTTTGATGATTGGCTTGAGCTTATCTTCTGCAAGACCAAACAGCCTGTTGACTTTGTTGGGATTTGGCCTTCTCGTTCCCTACCCACACCCACAGGTGGTGAAGCCTGTCGCTGGCGGCTGACCTGCTAGGTTCTGCCTCTGGGCTGCTGGCGCTGCCTTTTGGCCGCCCCTTCGTTTTCCACAAGCTCCGGAAGGCTCCCATAGGTGTTTCACATGGAGGATTGTCTTCCCTGTGTGCGCCTCTCGCTCCTGGGTGAAACTAGTGAATTTCACTCTTATCAGTGCCCTGGGCTGCGAGAGGACAGGAGGCCCTTTGTGTGACTGCTCTTGGCCTTTCTTGTCCCCCTCCTCCCGCTGTTTGCTCTCTTGCCCTTCCCTGAACTCCTTTTTCTTTCATGTAATCATAGGTCTCTAAACTTGGTACAAATGTATCCCATTTAATGATCCTTTTCCGAGGGCCTTCTATGAACTGGAACTTTTAAGAGTTGGGGGACCCGGTGGGTGGCCTCTTCCCAGCTCTTCGCCTGGACACACTGGTCGTTCCCCAGCTCAGCCTTCCAGAGTCATCCGACCACGGCCCCATCTACAGGGGTGCACGATCACTCGGGGTCGCAGAGAATATTTTGCGTGTGGCAGAAAAATGGGTCCCCCCTTTAATGATATATCGTTGGTGCTCAAGGAGATGAATTCCAGGGGGCAGGGAGCTGGAGGCAGCTTTCTGAGGGTTGATGTGGTTTTAGTGAGTCTTTAGCAACTGACTTGAGTCCATGGATCTTTTTTGTTTATTAAACCAAGTTTCTGGGAGAAGTTCTGGCAAACTCATACAGCTTAAGGGAATTATAAAAGATACCATTTTCAACTTTCTTGTTTTGTTTTTGTTTTTCACAATTGGCAAAAGGCTGCCCTTTAAATATGAAGTATGTCTTTTTTGTAAATAGCTAAATTATATGCAATTTCAGTGTAATTTTTCTCAGTGCACTAAAATATGTTGTGGCCGGTTCTGTTTTTGCCAAACCAGCAGAGCTCTACTTTTTCTTTTTCCTTTTTTGTTGTGCATTTTGTTGATGGGGCTTGGGAAAAGGCATAGGGATGGAAAGTATTTCTAACTAAAGAAGTTAAATGTAAAAACACATCAAAACAAATTGCGATGCTTGAAGTTTTAAGCACTTATGGAGGAATGGGGAAAATATGACTTTATCTGTTTTAAATGCACTCCCTGATGAAGGACTATTTGGACAAGGACTGTAAATTTTGGTTTGCTTTTTGAAAGATGTTTTACAATGCAAGTATAAGGAGAGATCATTATGTATGGAAATGAAAAGAGAATATAATATTGTATAAGAAAAATGGAGCTTACGGAATAGTGCATAGCTTGATTGTGTGTGTGTTTAAGTAAGTGTTTTTCTTGTAGCTTTTAAAATAGCCACTCTAAGGAAGGAGTTTGTAATTTGTGAAACTGGATGTTTCATGGGTGGGATCTATTTATATGGAATCTAATACAGTATCTGGCACATGGCAAGAGCTCAGATATTGGTGGTGCTTGTTGATACACTTTTCCAGCAAAGTTGCTAACAATATGTCATGACGTAAGTCATGGTATGTCTTTTGTTCATGCAGATAGCTTTCTCTTTGTCAGTGTGTAAACCATAAATACTTTGGGTGACTGATTCTCTTACATTTTGCCTCTACATAGAAAGGACAGCAGTAATTCTCAGGGTGTACACTGTCTTGTTTTTTTGTTGGAACCGAGTTCCTGATTTGCCTTAATTAGTCCTCTAACAATCTGCAAAGGTCAGTGCCAATTGCCTGTTCATTTACATTTGTAATTGTAATGGATTCTGATTGCATATTCCTTGTCTTAGCCCTTCCTCTGAGTACATGCTAGTGTGTCCTCCCCTCCCCCTTCCCCACATTCAGCACACACACACGTACGTACACACATCATTGCAGTGTGAAAGCTGAGGATCTGACTCCTCATATAGGAAACCTTTGTAGCAATGGCCCAGCCTTGCCTGGGACTTCAGCATCTGTTATGGAAAGACACTTGGAGAGGCTATTGCTTCCAGTTGCTTCCAAGTTAGGGATATAATGAAGGTGGAGTCAGGGAAATTACGTCGATACCAGGCAAGAAATCTGAGAGCCATTATCTCAGAGCCTTCTTGAACTGGGTAATTAAGGGCAATTAAACTTTTCTGCTTGCTCTCTGCAAAATGTGCTAATGACCTGGTCTCTTGGAAGGTGGACATAAGCAGAGTGCTGTTTCGCTGCTGTCAGAGGCCGCTGCTGTGGAAGGGCCCCTCTGGAGAGGCTGTGACGTCACCAGGTTGCTCACTTGGCCAGTGAGTCCAGAATCTACAACCTACAACCTGACCTCTGTTTTCCTCTCTGTCTTCTCCAGGAGAGATGAGCTGCAACAGGACATCAACTTCTTTAGAAATTAGCCAAGACCTGGCTGTAGTAACCAATGTTGCACTGGTTCTTATTCATTTATCCTTTTGTTGTCTAGATCCATCATTCACTAGCCATGGAGGGATCAAAGCTACCAGGTTTTTTGTTTTTGTTTGGTTTATTTCAGCATATGACAGGCGAACAAACAGGACAGAACTCTAGTACCCTTGCCCTGCCCACTATCTGTGTTCTTGGTCGGGGGTTGCAGAAGGTCTTCCGTGGTTTCTCCATGGATGGGTCGAGTGTGTGCCCTCACCCAGTGCTGCCCGCTCTGAGACACAGCAACTCAGGAGTTGCTTCCTACTTGGGAGGGTGATGTCAAGTGGCACAGCCAAAAAAAAAAAACCCCATATGCTGGTAGTTACTGGAATTAGGAGAGGTACCATGTCTGTGTGTGTTGAGGGGGGTAAACATTGGGGGTCCATAGTTTTAAGGCTATGAGCATGCCAGAAGACCCCCCAGTCAGCCAGAGTCTGGAGGTGCAGAAACCCCCAAAGGGGTCGTAGAATGCCAGGTCATGCCAAGTGCTATTTTAGTAAATAAAAAAAAAAAAAATCTTTATCCCACAAGATCCCAAGTCACTTGTGAAAGAGGTATCCAAGGAGCCTGACATTTTGACACTCAGGTCTCAAGCAAGAGGCAGCTAAGTTAGCCAGCAAGGAGGTGTTTTTGCTGGTCAGGGGCCTAGGGGTTCTACCTGGATTTTATTTGAGGTGAGGCACCTTAGGATAAGCCATGCGTGCAGCAGGAAGCAGTGACCACCACCGTGTCCCAGACCCTTCACATGTGCAGACCCTCCCAAATATCTGTCCCTTACCCCAGCGTCGGCACTTAACACCGTTTTTGTCACTCAAATGTATTTTCCAAGAGAAACAATGATTTTTAACTATCTTGCACTGAGGGAGGCCCAAATAATCTGTTTCTTGGGCTACTGACATCCTATATTAAACTTGTCCCCTACCTTGGCAGGGGGCAAGGGAGGAAAGTGGAACATGCATTTCTTTGGGTTCAGAAATAGCTCAAAGGCTTTTCTCAGACTTACAGATGTTAAAGATCCCCTTCAAACTGTGACCCAATTATGAGAATTATAGTCCCAAATGATTTTTTTCCAAACGTTTACTAGCAGTGCAAAGTTTTGCGGCCTCCCAAAGCAGCAGAAGTTTGGCCCAAGTTTCCTGGTTCCTTGTTTTCAGATCTCTGGAGAGCAGCAAGGAAGCTTCTCCAGAATTCTCTCTCTGCTTGTGCAGTATGGTAGCCACGCACCATAGGTAGCCTTTTAAGTTTAAGCTAATTAAGATTAAATGAAAATTTAAAATCCAGCGTGTCCGTCATACTTGCCACATTTCCGGGGCTCAGTAGCCACATGTCACTTGTGGCTGCTGCAGTGGACAGGAGAGAGAGATAGGAAAGTTCCATCAGCGCAGGAAGTTCTAGTGGACAGTGCTGCTCTGGGCCCCTCACAGGGGTCCCCTGGATTTCTTGCAGGCCCAGGCTAGGTTGGGACTGGATTCTGCAAAATGTGCTTAGACTTGCATTTAAGGAAGGGTGGTACCCACAGACCACATGCTTCCTTCCAGCCTGATGGGTTGTGTCCTTTTGTGCCTTTCCATCTCTCCTTTTGTTTCCTTTTTACTTTGAGGGAAATATGTTTTCAAATAGGCATTTAATTTTGGTTTTACTGCTTGAGCCTTATTCCATTAGCAGGTTTGGGAGAGTATGAAAGGACTTTGTAAAAGGATATTTCTGTAGTTTTATACCTCAAATCTATCCTAAGACCTTTGATGTATATATTAATAAAAGGAACTATTTATTGCTTTTAAAAGATCCTTGAGCTCTGCTGTAATTAGAATACTAAAAATTGAACAACTTTACGTATGTGATTTTCTTGGAGGAGGCTTGTCGTTTTTACTCAGACCTTTTTTTACCTCAAATTGTTGTCCTTTATATAAAGTCAAGAAGAATTTGTGCATGTGTCTCTTGCAGTTTCCTTATAGACTTCCTGAGATGTGAAGCCGGTTACGTGTTCCTTTTACTGGGGCCTTTTTCAGTGTTGAAGGGCATTCCCTCTGCTGGACTTAGAGGCAAAGTGAGGGATGGAGACCCTGGCGCATGCGGCCTCGCCCTTACCTGCCAGCCTTGCCTCGTCTTGCTCCTCTCTCAACATGCTGTCCTTTTTGCAAACTCTTGCATGAGAAGAAATAGAGTCAGCTTCTTGGAAGGGGACTCCAAATGAAGCTGGAAACTTTGAGCCAGAACTCAAAGAACCTTGCTAGGATGGGAAAGGGGTCAGAACACGGTGCCAGCTGAACCATTTCACCATGAGTCTTTCCTTGCCTGCCCTGACCCAGCATCTACCCACCCTGCCTACCAGTAAACTCCAAGGGAATAGTCAGCCAGCCACAAGTAGGAATGTTATTTTGCTGGTACAGTTTTACAGTCTTATCAGCAATACAATTTGTCATTGTTCAGGGTGCTACACGGGTTGCAATGGGTTAGGCTTCTGTGTTACAGATTTATAGAAATCGTGACTCCTCTCTCTGGCCCACTCGTGTTTTTAACAAAGCAAAATGCATTGAATTTGTGGGTGACATTGAGTAGCCCCGTTTGTTTTGCTCAGATTGGGGGAAATACCCATTAGAGCCTTGCCGTATTCTGTCACCTGCTGTAGCATAACGTTCTGGGGTCTGAATTGGTTGGGAAACATCCAAAGGGCTTTCTTTAGTTGCTTGAAGTACTTGAAGGACTTATTATTCCTTGGTTTTACTTTATTCTGTGTCAGGTACTCCAGAGTGTAAGATTTTACCCTTAATAACTTTCATTCAGGGCCTGTCCGGTGCATTCCATTGGATGGGTGCAGCCTCCTGCCCAGCCCTGACCTTTCCGAGATGTGAGCCTGAGGTGCAGACACCAAGGCTGCCCTCTAGAATGGTCATCCTTGACTGCGCGAGTGGAAAGCAAAGGCGTGTTCACCCCTTTCCAGCCAGTCATAGGCTGCTTCAGTTCCTAGGTCCACTCCGGTCCACGGCTGCTTGTGGTTGGTAGCCACGTGTGCTGGCCAGTGTTTACCGTGTTGCACGGTGCATTTCCTTCACTGCAGGAAGCTCTCAGGGACAGCGCTGCTCCAGGTGCAGGGGCTCAAAGCAGGGGCCTGGGGCTCAGGCTGGGCCTCTACCTGCTGTCGGTTGCCACCTTGCCATGGCCTGCCAGGCTCATCCAGGGGACAAGTACTGCTTAGCCCAGGGATGGGGATCCTGGTGTCCAGAAAGGGATCCAATACTTTGCTGGATTCTTTCAGCAGAGAAATAAATATGTAAGACTGAGGCTAGGAGGGATCGTGGAAAGATGGCAGAGTAGGAGCTCCAGGAGTCAGTTCTTCCACCAGGACAACTGTTAGACAGGCAGGAACTGTGTGATTCAACTATTTTGAAGCTCCAGAGTCCAATAGAACACTGTGCAGTATCCAGGGAAGAGAGGGAGCTAAGAGGCTGGTAAATTTTGGTAAATCCAGTAAATTGCTCTCTCTCTGTGGTGATTACCGGAACCCAGCCCCCAAACTCGCAGCAGGTAGCAGTGGGGTCTGGCCCCCAGTGTAGCTTGCTGGTACCAGAGAGAGACATAAAAATCCACTTCCCAAAGATCTGATCACAGCTTTTAACTAGCTACTTCAGGTTGCTGGGAACCCAGCTGTTGTTCCAACTGGAGTCGAAGACCACAATAACTGAAATGAAGAAATTCCAGAAGGGTTTGAACAGCAGATTGGAACTGGCAGAAAAAAGAGTCAGTGGACTTGAAGACAAGGCAATTTTAATGAATCAGGATGAGGAGTAGAAAAAAAAAAGAATTATAAAAAGCAAAAATAGCTAAGGGACCTCTGGGACACTGTTGAGTGACCAAAATATGTATTCTGGGGGTCCCAGAAGGAGAAAAAAGAGAGAAAGAGATGGAAGGAATACTCAAAGAAATAATGACAAAAAACTTCCCAGACTTAGCAAAAGATAGGAACATGTACATCCAAGAATCTCAGTGAACACCAAACAGGATACACTTGAAGAAACATATTACCTGTCACATACAGCTCAAACTTTGTAATGCAGAGGACAAGGAGAGAGTTCTGAAAGCTGCAAGAAAAAAAGTAATGTGTTATGTACAAGGGAGTCCCAGTTAGATTGTTTTGATTTCTCATCAGAAACCATGGAGGCAAGAAGGCAGTGGGCTGACATACTTAAAGTGCTGAAAAAAACAGTTGCCGATGAAGAATGTTTATCTGGCAAGACTTTTTCTTTCAAACAAGAGGGAGACATTAAGACATTCCCAGGTAAACAGAAGCCTAGGAAGTTCATCACCAGTAGCCCTGCCCTACAAGCAATGCTAAAAGGACTTTTTCAGACAGAAAGGCAAGGACATTAGATAGTGGTTTAAAGTGGCATAAAGAAATAAAGACCTGCGTTAAAGGTAACTGTTTAGGTAATTATAAATGGCCAAAAAAAAAAAGCACATGAAAAGATGCTCAACATCATTAGCTGTTAGGGAAATGTAAATCAAAACCACAGTGAGATACCATTTCACACCTACAAGAATGGCTGCTGTTAAAAAAAAAGAAAACAACGGAAAATTAAAAGTGTTGGAGAGGATTTGGAGCAATGGGAACTCTCAGTCTTGCTGGTGGGAATGTAAAATGGTGCGGCTGCTGTGGCAGACAATTCAGTGGTTCCTCAGAAAGTTAATATAAAATTAACATGTGACCTGGAAGCCCCACTTCTAGGTATATACCCCAAAAAATTGAAAGCAGGGACTCAAACCAATATTCATGGCAGCATTATTCACAATTTCCAAAAGACGGAAGCAACCCAAGTGTCCATCACTCAGTAAATGAATAAACCAAATATAATATTTATACACAATGGAATATTCTGCCATAAAAAATGAAATTCTGATACATTTGATGATATGGATGAACCTTGAGGACATTATGTTGATTGAAGTAAGCCAGACACAAATGGGCAAATCTTTTATAGTCTCATTGATTTGAAATAATTAGAATAAGCAAACTCATATAGTCTGATTGTGGTGAGGCTTGGAAATAGTGAGTTAAGGCTTAAAATGTACAGTTTCCTTTTGGAACAATGGAAATGTTTTAATAATGGGTGGTAGTGATGGTGGCACAACATTTTGGACATAATTAACAGCACTGAATTATATATTTGAATGTGGCTACAAGGGGGAATTTTTAGGTTGTATCTATGGTACTAGAAGAAAAAAATAATTTTTTTAAACTCCGTGGAACTGCGTAACACAAACAGTGAATCTTAAGTTAAACCATGGCTTGTAGTTAATAGTATGCTTATAAAAACAAACTTTCATCAATTGTAACAAATGTACCACAATGCAAGGTATTAATAATAAGATGGTATACAGGTGTCCTGTATTTTTTGCACAATTGTCTTGTAAACCTACAACTTCTCTAATAAAAAAAAAAGTAAAAATAATTGAGGCTAGAAAAAGAGGTAGCAGCAGTCTGAGGAAGCCTGGGCGTTCTCTGGGAATAGAAAATGATTTGCATGGTTTTCTTACTGTCAAAAGCCCTTTGATGATTTTCCTGTGGGGCAATTCCAGAAGCATCGAATGCACCCCCAGGTTGGCGCTGGCAGGTCCAATCTGGTCAGCCCGGGCTGGCTCAGCACCTGGGTTGCTCTCTGCCCACCACCAGCCCTGGAACACACCAGCCGCTTATGTGATGGAACGTGGCCCGGTCGCCTGCCATGCAGACTTCTCTCCACCCTGAGCATCTTTCTGGTCATAGTCAGAATTTTGTAGTGGATGTTAAGCTGGAACATGGGTCAATGGCTCTTGTCGTTAACAAAACAACAGCAAATGCTGACTAGACAGTAAAAGTATGGGAAAAAATTTCAAAACAAGGGCTCAGATTTTGGTCAAGGGAGGGGGAGAGAGAAGGCATATAGAGGGAAGTGAAGTGCTGCAGAGTTTGGAAAGGAAGGCGGAAAGAGAAGGAAAGGGAAGGGAAGAGAGGGCACTGTTTGGCTTTCCATGTTTCCTTTAGGAAAGAAGTGTTGAGTGGGGAAGATGTGACTAGTTCGAGTCCAGAAGTGGTGTTGCAAACACTGGCTGTGTCCTGTGCCTGTTCAGGCTCTGCTGTAGGCTCTGGATCTGACAGAGAGGGGAAATACAAAGCCTGGAGGTTTCCCTGTAATTGGGGGAGACAGATGCCAGATAGACAAATATAGAATGTCAGTTGTGCAAAGTGCTGTAAAAATAGAGCTCGGTGGGGTGGAGGGGTGAGGGGAGCTATTTTGTATAAAGGGCCTCTGGGGAGGTGACACCGAGCTGGGCTGGAAGGTGGTGAGCGAGTGGCCCTGGCAGAGGCCCAGCATGGGCCAGCACCCCTGGCTGTTTGGACCGTAGACCCCACCACCCATCCCGGGACCCACTGCCCCCCCACACACACAGGAAGGCCGTCTGGTGGCTGATGAGGAAGGAGCGTGCCAGGAGAGGGGGACCCAGTGGCTGATCCTGAGATTATGGGTCCTGGCAGGGCAACGAAGGTTTTGCATTTTGTTCCCATCCTGAAGGGATGAGGTCTGAGTAGGGACCTATACTGTTCAGGTTACCATGGAAACTTGGCCTGCACATCTACGTATTCAGACGCAGATTGTTTCCTGCCTCATCCTCACCCCCTAGGTGAAGGAGCCCCCCTAGAGCAGAGGAGAGGCAGTGTGCCATCTCTCCATTGACCCTGAACTGTGCACAGTCCATGTATCTCTCCTGGGACCAGTGCAGCTCTTTGGGGTTCTCTGCTCTTTCTCAGGGGTCAGCAATTAAAAAAAAAAAACAAAAACCAACAACAGCAACAACAAAATCCTTTCCCAATGACTCATTGCCCAAGGATGAAGCACAGGAAAGACTTTTGTCCTTTCGACTTTAGGATGATGTGTCTGTGTTACAACATACAGGCCAAATACAAGGAATGAGATACCAGCTCTGGTCAGGGTATGTGTTACAACTAAAGCCAAGCCCGTGCCTTTTTCCCATCTTCTAGGCTCACCCTCCAAGGGGCATGCACATTCCACAAAACGGCTTATATATCAGATCACGGTCTTTATTTCCAGGACAAGAATTTCATTTCACCGTTGGATACTGTAATCCAAGAAATGCAAAGTGCCCTACATCTTTGCTTTCTTGGTGTTCCCAGTGGTGTGTGTTCACAGGTCATTATCCCATCCCAAGGCTGGTGACCCAGTTCTGACTTCTGTGTCTAGCCAGCTTTGACGGACAGGCCAGGTCCAGTCCTGCAGCTGTCTTATCCTCTGCAGACATGTACCCAGACCCCAGGCAGATCTGAGACCAGAGATTTGTGTCCTACTGTCTTGTGTTCTTTGGTTTTCTTAAATCAGGAATGCAGACCAGTTTTCTGTTTCATTTTGGTTTTTGGTTTTGTTTTGTTTTTTTGGTAATAGCATGCGAGAACATGTCTTCCAAGTCACTTCTGCAAGGCGCTATTAAGTGGCTAATTGGGATACAGGGGTTCTTTTCAATAGCTATTTGGGGGCTGCTCCCCCTGCACCTTTCAGATTCTCCATCCCCATGGGCTCACGTTGAAAGACTCCTGGGGAGAAGGAGATTGGTTTGTATCCCAGCTATTTGGAAAGACGGTTTCAGGCACACCTGGTTGCCATGTGTAGGGACACATTTAATCGATTTTAAGAATCCGACCACAGAATTTTTCTGCTATTTCTTCGGGAGGTGGGGATTGAAGAGCACCAACAACCGATGGTTCTCATTTGGTTTTTTTTTCTTCCCTCTTATTGGACCAGCCAGCAGAAAAGAAATTATCTAAAGGATATGAAAGGTTTTAGTAATTTTAATTTTGTTTTTATTACAGTTTATCATAACTTTTTTCCCCAAAGTGATCTGGCAGAACAGAAGGGAGAGAGGAAGAGGTAATATAAATATTCACAAAGCCCTAAGCATTTGGTTAATAAAACTCTAATGGGCGGCACCTCGTGGGAAGGAAGTGGTTGGCTGGCGGGGCCGGGCAGGCCGCAGGTTGTGGCAACGCTCGCATGTGGCTGGTGACTCGGGGCTCAGCGGCCACCTCTGGCAGACACTTGTCCAGGGAGCCCATGGCTTTTTTTAACCTGAAGGGGAAGCTCCGACTGTTGACACATTCCACCAGGGTTCTTCAACTTACCCTGGGTCCTCAAGCTATTTCTAACTTGAAGTCTGAATTTACAGAGAAGAATGCAATTTGCTCCTATTAGATTCATCTACCCCCATTGTAACAAGGAAATATTTGAACACGGGTATTACAAGACAGACTTGCTTTAGGCCCAAATCTGTGAGTTTGTGTGTGTGCAGAGGGAGAGGGAGGAAGGGGGGTGGGGGGTGGGGTGGGAGGGGACTGAGACTTTTACGAAAGAGCAAGTTGAGATACTTTTATATTTTTTGATAGAAAAACTATCTTATAAATTGTGGTAAAATTGTGAGGGACTGAGAGCCTAGATTAACAGGACTTTGGGGCTCAGTTTCCCTTTAGGACAGTAAAATAAGTTTGTTTCAGATTATCAAAAATCACCTGGGTAGGACTCGAGTCGTTGCAGGTTCAGCCCCATCTCCCCTCTCTTCTGTGGCTGTAAAACTCTGCAAAGGAGCTCCAGTCCCGGGACCAGGCAGGGTGTTGCATCACCTGAGAATGATAAAATTGTGTGCACCGTGCTCTTCTTACAAAGGCTAGATATTTGACTTGTACACTTTAGACATGTTTTTAAGCAGCAGAATTAAAGCATTGTCTTCTTGTTAAACTCGACTTAGGCAGTTTAGTTAACCCCAGTACGTAACAGTCTTCAAGTTTTCAGCTGCCTGAGGGCTTTACAGTACTTTGCATGCAGTTTTTATGGGTAGAATGGTTTGTTCATTAGAGGAGAAGCAACTTTCCTAGTGGCAGCTGCAACTCCAGTTCCTTGAATAAGCAGAGTCTACACTGAGGTTTCTTCATCCCAGGGTTTGGGTGAGCAAGTGAGCCGGCTGCAGGCTGCCCGGGTGGACAGATGGGTGCTCCATCAAGGTTTCCTTGGGGCCTGGTGGCATCTCTGGGATGTGCCTACTACTGAGAGTCTTTGGTGGGTTGGAGACTTCCCTGCAGGGCTGGACTCTGAACCAAACTAGTTCTTCCCTCTGAGAAAGGGGCCCGGGGCCCAGTGGCTGCCCTGAGCTTGGAGGCATCTGCTGTGCCCAGCTGGCCACGTTTCACATGGAGGAGTGTGCCAGCTGGCCCAGCCCGGAGCCCTGTAATTTTGAAATTCTTTTTGTGTGTGCTCTCTGACCCAGTGAAGGGCCATGCCCTTGGTTACTCTCAGCTGGAGTTGTATGGACAGTGAGCATTCTCCGTGGGCTTCTTGATGGAAGCTCTCATCGAGAGGCTCAGCAGCCCTCCCGAGAGGAAGGACCACAGACCTTCGTTGGTTAAGTCTTGGCCTAGAAGTTTTGAAGCTGTGTACACTACGAAGAGAGAATGTGAGGAAACAACAAAATTATTTTGTTTCATACTATTCACCTGTGAATTATAGCGACACCCCTAAACGTGGCTTAAATGAATTATGGGTTTCGGCTTTTTCCCCTCTTGGAAGCAGAACTGGGTAAAGGGCAATCGGCGCAGGAGTGAAGGCTCCACTGGGTCAGCGGGGACCTGGTTTCCTTCCATCCACACGGCCATTTTTAGCAAGTGCTTGTTGCCCCGTGGTCTCAAGATGCTGCTCAGCCGTATTCCGAGCAGAAGGCAGTGGGAAGGCGAGTCCACCTCTTTGAAGAGCTTTGCCCAGTGCTCCTCCCTGTTACTGCTTCCATCTCCTAGGCTGGAACTCAGTCACATGACCAGCCCCGGGCACAGTTGAGGGGGAGGAGGCAGTTTTAACTGGATGTACTGCTGTCCTGAATAAAATGAGTGCTCTCTTAGCAAGGAAGAAAGGAAGGATGGTTATTAGGAAGGCAATTAGGAGGCTCTGCCACACGTCTTTTAAAAGATAAGAAGGAGATTAAGTAAACTGTGTTTCGATTATGTGATGGAAATCAGGGTAGCCGTTAAGAATAATGTTCTTGATTAATATTTAAGGATATGGAAAAAAGCTCAGTAGACTAGGGGAGAAGGAAAGACACAAAACCAAAC
Organism: Bradypus variegatus; assembly: GCA_004027775.1. Lineage (NCBI taxonomy): Eukaryota > Metazoa > Chordata > Mammalia > Pilosa > Bradypodidae > Bradypus > Bradypus variegatus. The sequence continues at coordinate 6,313 of PVKY010003244.1, read as the reverse complement.
ATAATTGTTCTAATTTCCTTTAAAATATATATATAAATATCCTGAGATGTTATTGCTGATTATTTCTGGGTGTTGTTAGTATTGTGGGCAATTTTTATTTTTTCATACTTTTCTGTAATTTTTAAGCTTTTCAACAGTGGATGCTTATACTGATTTTATGATCAAGGGAAAAAATTGGCAAACTTGAAGCATAAAGAGTTGAGAGCATGATAATTATTACCTCATATACAAAATATACTTGGTATAAAAAGTAAAATGAGTAATAAAAGGGAAAATCTTTAAGCATGTAGAGATAATGGAATGATGACAAGTAACTCGAGGAGAATGGATTCATCAAGAACAGACCCCATCATAGTAATAAGATAAAATGAAATAATGTACATGAGTTCTCACTGTAAAGGAAAATAGTACTGTACAAATGCAAATGTATTCCAGGGGACTCCAAACATGATTCAGATACACTCACCATTTGCCCCCACATCCTTTCGAACTTACTCAGCACCAATATTTTCCCCCATTTTTTACACTGGAAACACTGGGGCATATTGAGCTCCTAGGTGCTGTTAAAAAAGCACCTGTTAGTTATAACACTCATTAGTGTGAGGGGATCTTTTTTGGGGATGTGAGACAGACAGACAGACAGACACACAAACACACAGACACACACACACACACACACACACGGGTTAACAGGGTTCAAGGTGATCCATGGCAAGTTCCAGATGGTGGTAGAGGATGGTAAATGTCCTGGCCCTTCCAAGGCGAGAGGGTTTCTTGGGTTAAAGGTGGAGGAGGTTCCAAGAAGGTGGTTAAACCGCCCCTGGAAGGATGGTGTCTGGAGGAAGAGGGTGGTAGAGAAAAGACCTTCGAGGAGGACCCAGGGGTCTTGAAGGAATTCAGGGCTTTAGTCTGGGTTTACTGTGCAAGCCATGCTAGCTGAAAAGGGTATCTTTGCTCTTGGGCAAGGAACGAAAAGTGCTGTCCCACTTTCTTCCATCTTCTGAACCTACTTCCATTTTTCTCCCCACCACACCCTTCTGTCTCTGCCCTTTTGAAAGGCAAATAGGATTGCAAGTGTGAATATGATAGATTTATTAAAAACAAACACATAAAAAACTCCCATCTTTCCCATAATCGCCTAAACATATTCAGAGCCTAAAGAGGAAATTTCACAGGTGTCAAAGCCTGACTGCAAGAAAGACTGATAAATAAGAATAATATATTGATTTCTGGGCTGTTTGTGTTCAGCGGGGCTGAAAGTGCTGGTATGAGCTCTGCTCTTTTTTAACATTTTCATTAATAACTTGAAAGCAATAAGCAGTAAATGAAATTTGCGTATAATCTAAAGTATTTATACAATAATGTATATAATTGCAAATACTTAAGAATAGAAAAATTATATAATTGGACTAGAGATATTAGGAGTTGTATTTTATTTTATCTTCAATTTGTACTTTTTAATTTGGATACAATTTTATATTTATGGAAAAGTAACGTAAATATTAGTAAAAAGAATTCTCATAAACTTTCCACTCAGATTCTCCAAATACTGCCACTTTACCACATTTGTTTTATTAAGTGCCCTTTTTCTTTTTCCATCTCCTCTCTCTATTTATGTATTATACACAAACACACGCTCACATTCACACATTTACACATTGTAATTTTTTCTGAACCATTCAAGAGTAAATTTCAGACCCGAAACCCTTTGATTTAAGTACTTCAGCGTGTATCTCCTAGAAACAGGGATATTCTCCTACATAACCACAGAACAGTTATCAAAATCAGGGAATTAACATTGGTATAAAACTGTTAGGTAGTCTTCAGATCCTATTCAAATTTTATGGTTTTTCCCATTATCCTTTATATGACAAGAAAATAACAAATCACAAATTATATTCTGTTGTGCTGTCTCTCTAGTTTCCTTTCATCTGGAGCAGTTCCTCAGACTTTCCTTGTCTCTGATGACCGTGGCATATTTGATGATTGCAGAGCAGTTATTTGTAGAATGTCCTTCAATTTGGGTTTGTCTGATGTTTTCTTATGATTAGATTCAGGCTGTGCATTTTTAGTAGAAATTCCAAAAAAGCACTGTCCCATTCTTTCTAGTGCATCATATCAGGAGGTACATGACATTAAAAATCTGTTTCTATGTTGATGGTATCAACTTTGATCACTTAGTTACTGTGATGTCTGCTTGGTTTATCGATTGTAACTGTTTTTCCCTTTGTCATTAATGAGAGTCTTGTGGAGAGAGACTTTGAGACTGTTTGGTGAGGAATTGAATTTTTTGATGGGATTAAATTTGGAAAAATACAAGCTAATGAAAAGTAAAAATTTTGCAAGAAGAAAGTGGTGGTCATTAAGGCTGATTTTGAGCCTGAGGCATTATTTACCAGTTTTCTACATGATTAGGTAATTCAGCAGGTAAGAGCAATAAGAAAGTGGACAGAATTTCCCAAAATGTCACTGACCACTGATGGTGCAAATGAGGTAGAATGAATTTTGGGGATACCAAAGAAACAATGATAGTATAAGAAAGAAGATCAAGTATTAGCTTGGCCAGAGCCTTAGTGGAAGGTGCTTAGGAATGTGAAACTTGGTACTATGATAAATCTTAATTCATTTTAATTCCTTTATTTAAGAAAAAACCTTTGGTTCTCATTGGTTTTTTTGCTTAAAGGGGCTTCTGGTTGGCCAAGTCCCAGACCTGCCCGTCCTCAGGAGTTGGCAGGATGAGTTGGTAGCTGTGTGTGAAAGCACAGAGCAGGCAGCAGGGGCTTCTGGCCAGCCTTGCTGGCCACTGTTTCTAGTTCTGTCCAGTCTTCCTGACATTTCTTAATGTAGGATCTAGTCATCATATTTCACTGACTTTCACCAGTTCTCTGCTAAACCTAATAAAAACACTAGTCCCCAGTTTCCTTACTTTCTATCTTTTCCCCTTTCTCTGGAGGGAACACACAAGAAGGCAGATCTTTGTCTTGGGACAACTTGGAAGGTACAGCCTCATCTTCACCTTCTACTCTTTCTTCTTTCTTGGTTTGGTGGAAATGCAGCCTTCTGATTTTATTTCTTCTTGCATCAAATAGTTGTCAGCCTTTTCTCCTTTCCTGTTTTAGGACTCCTGCCAAGCCCACTTTTACCTTTCTTCCTTTCTGGGGTTAATTATTCTTCCTTCCGTCTTCAAGGCTGTACAAACAATAGGGCCAGATCTCCAGGCGAGTGGAGCCCTATTGTGCCTCTGAGCCTGGGGAGCCCTGGATGCAGGAGCAGAGGGTGGATGGGGTGTGGTCTTTGCCCAGGAAATCTCACTGTCTAACGGGAAGAGATTCCCAGAAAGACCATCGACATGTACTCTGAAACTGCTGATGTGTCAGTGAGTAAAGGGCACGGAAGTGTTCTCCTTGGACAGAATGTGAAGCCAGAGCATATTCTGAGGTGGCAGAAATGAGATCTGAGCGAGGCTGGGAAGGGACGTGTTCTCCAGGAGATGGGGGTTTGGACTTTCCCCGCTAGGACGTGGGTTGCTGCGAGATGCTTTGCCTAGCAGGGTCATGTGAGCTCTCCCTGTGTGGATCTGGGCCAGTGGAATGGGGGGGGTGATGCTTAGATGGTGATAGGTGGTTCCAGCTGGGAGAAAAGGGGAGAGAGCAGCCAAGGATGATTGAGAGGTATCTGGCTTGGGCCCCAAATGCTGGTGCCGATACTGTATAAAGGAGAGAGAAGATGAGGAGCAGGTGTGGATAAGAACTGTGGATAAGAGGAGAATAAAGGGGTGTTATCACTGAAACCACCACACATTCTCCCCTCATTTCCCACTCTTCTAAATGAATGCAGCTCTTCATCTATACCACAGAGTGTCGCTCATAATTATTTACTGTTTGTCTCATACTGTTCCAAAAAGGTTTGACTGCCTTGTTTGGCTGATTATTTAATAGCTGTTTATCATTTATCTCCAAAATTCTAAGTCTTGGAGGGCAGGAGCCATGCCCCATGCTACTTCTGCAGCACCTCGTCCGGAATCTGTTCCGTAACAGCTGTTCGGAGGACTTGTGGATGGCAGTTTAGTCCATTTCACGCCCCTCCGTGGGGCCATCTTGCTGCATTCCTGTGGGCCCCACAACGGGTTCTGAGTAAACCCCATCCCGACCACTTCTCTGCTGTGTCCTCACTGCCACTGTTGAAATTCTCCTGCCTGCACAAACACCCCCTTTTGATGATTAGTGAGAACTAGCCTGGGGGAAAAAACAGCTAAAGAGCATGATTTTAGGATGAGGCTTGTTTGCTGACCTGGGGTATCATCAGAAGAGGAAAGCTGCCAACTTGAGAAAAATGCATCTGGCCATATGCAGCATTTCTTCATTTTTGTTTCTGCAAAAGGCTGTACGCTCTTGGGTCTGCCCCTTTTCACCTTGACCAGAAATTTAACAGCAGATGACTACATGACCCAAAACAGATGATATAACCAAAATACGTGTGGAGTGCATGTTCAAACCGGTGTCGGCAGTAAATGCAAGAAGAGTTTACTCGTTGGCTCTAGAGGGCACTAGCTCATAGGATTACAGCGTTGCTCCTTCAGATTTTGGCATGTTTGTCTCCCAGAAGGTATTTCATATGTCTCTCCATCCTTTGGATAGAAAGGTGACACATTTGATAAATAGTACTTCCTACACAGAATTATGCAGAGTGCACCTCTCCATTTGTAAAGGGCACATTTCTGTTACCTGCATGGATGCAATTCTAGACTCTCTTCTCCCCTGCTTAAAAAATGTTGGTTTTTCTAATTTTAGTGTAACTATTCAGAGAAATCACACAGTATGCCACACTGCCATAATTGACTCTTTGTAGGGTAGAATTAAGGGTGAGCGACTCAGCAGAGTCGTGGGTGACAGCTTTCTAATACATTTGGGGCTGGGGCTGGAGAGTGTGTTCTCAGACTGGGTTAGTGACCTTTGACACTGAACCCAGTGGCCTGCAGCTGGGAAACTTTGTGTCAGTGAAATGCACCATTTGATAATTGTACGAGGAGCTCTGCCTCCAAAATAAAAGCTGTATATGCTTATTTTAAAAATTGGAAAAATGCGCAGGATGAGACATCCACTTCCCCAAAGATAATGACCGTTTGTATCTCACCAAACTTCTTTCCAGAAAGACTGTATTTTAGGGAGTCTGGCTATTTACTGTCTATCCTATCATCCCCAGGTCATTTTCTGATTTGCAGTAAAGCTGGGGCTCCAAGTCGGTGACTTTGCCACTGTGCCAACAATGATCCACGTGGGGGTGTTGGCCCCATGGATGGATGTCACTCCTGTGCATCGAATGTGCTCAAAGGACCTCCAGGTTAGAACGAAAGGATCCCTCTCCCTTCCTTTCATAGCCCCTCAACCCAGCCAGCCCCTCAGTGGTTCTTTTCCTTTCTCACGCAGTGCACACTGGGGACTTTTAGACCAGACCTTGTTGTGAGAGCTTTTAAAAGTCACATGGGAGTTCAGAACCCAGCTTTTATGAGCTCTGAGACCTTGGTCAAGTTACACACACCTGGGATTCTTGACCCTTTCAGGTAATCTAAAGAAAGACATCTCTCACCCAGATAATTGCACGTCCACAAAACAGTCCTGCATACTTATTTCAGGGGGTCCTAACTGCACACCTCTAAAGCTTCAGTTTCTGTATCTGTGAAAGGATTGCTAGTGTACATTTGCAGGGGAGGGGTCTGTGCCATTAATGCTCTTATAATGATTAAATGAGAGAATGTACATGGAAGTATTAGATTCAGCATGAAGCATGGCATGGAGCAGATACGCATTTTTTTCTTGCTGGCCCGCGCGCACGCTTGCTCTGTTCTCTCACTTTCTGCCCCCACCACCACCCTGCCTCCAAATGGAGGCCCTTCAGCCTACAGTGCCTGCCAAGCAAGAAAAGTTAGTCCTGTTTCATTTTTGAATGATTTGTTAGGACAGAGCCTTGCCAGATTTTCGCTTTATCTGCTCACAATAGTTTCTTTGTGCCTTTTCTTCCTCCATCCACTGTGGGCATCTCAGGGCCAGAAGGCTCGCATTATCATTCTGGTCTGCAGCTTCAGCGCCCCTTTTTCCTTTCTGCGGGAGAGGTCACGGGGTAGGTGGAGCTCTGAGCAGCAACGGGCCTCCCTGTCCCACTATGTCTGCCCTGGGGTTGGAGCTTCAGCTTATACAAAGTCTTCAGCATGACATTTCGTCCACCCTCCTGTACATAAATGAAGCACTTGTGGCATAGCCATATCCTTGGACCACAGGACACACACACACGACCCCACTGAGGGTTTCTCCTGCAG
>PVKY010003243.1:0-22319 GCA_004027775.1 Bradypus variegatus | reverse complement strand
GGCTGAAGGCTGGAGAGGGGGCTGTGGGGGCCGAGCTAGCATGGCTGGGGGTGGGGGGTGGAGGCAGCGGCTATAGCGGACTGCGGTTGGGGACTGAGAGTTCCCTGGTTTGGAGAACAGAGGCAGTGTGAGATGCAGGCCAGTCTCGGCAGTCTGGAAAACCAGGGCTGCCACTGCAATGCCAGGAAAAGGTTCCGGTTAAAGCTGGGGATCCCAGGGCAGCAAGAAAAACCCCCAGACCCCATCCCAGAGCTGGTGGGAACAGCCTGTCGGTGGCTATGCTTGCCCTACCTTTACGAAAACAAAAAGGCCAAATTCACATGGTAAATCATTCTTTTCATGATCCATGAGAAGAACAGTGTTTTCCAAAAGGCTGGGAGGATTTTATGGTTCGTGGATTTGGGGTTTGAGAGTCAGGTCATTCAACCAAGGTTGGGCATAAGTGTTCCTTTGCTTAGCAGACCTTTCAACATTTAGCACTTTATGTTCATCGTGCGAGCTGGATTCCAGGAGAGTGGTCTTTAAGATCCCAAAGACAGTGCCTGGCTGGCATCCTCAAAATTCTCAAAGACCCACAATTCATGTGCAGTCATCAGCAACTCTCACCTCTTCAGCAAAGCAAATCCCCAGTCTTTGCCAAGGGAACATATTGCTTTTAAAAAATATTCTGGGAGGGTGGGTCTGAAAGTGGGGCCCCAGGGCTGGCAGCACCAGAGTCACCTGGGAACTTAGTGGAAATGCAAATTCCAGTTCCCCACCCCAGCTCAGAATCCCAGGGGTGGGGAGTACCCAGCAAGCTGGTTTAACAAGCTCTACGATGACACTGATGCACGCTCAAGTTTGAAAATCACTATTCTAAAGTGATATTTCTCAAACTGCAGGTTGTAAAAGCAATTTGTAGGTCTGACAAACTTTTATTTTTTTAATCGATGAGAATTTTAAAGACTGAGTGCATCACAGTAAGGATAAACAGCAATTTCATTAAAACTTTTGTTTCCTCTATGTGTGTATTTGTGTCTGAGATTTTGGTCCCAAAAAAGTATGAAAGCCACAGTTCTGGAGCCAGAAAATATAATTTAGACTGGCTCCCCTTTTGTTATTTGTCTGAATTGGTGAGGTTTTAAAATCCTGGTGTATTCACCTCACAGGGGGCTACCAGAAGAGAAGGGTATGGCGGGCACACTTTCCTAAGGAATCCTGGCTAGCTCTGCTTTTGGGGCAGACAACCACTCTACAACGCTGGCCTAAAATTAAGTTACATTGTGTATTTTTCCCATTCTTATAATTGTCTGTCCCTCCACTGCCTCCACCTTCTAGTACATGTACCTAGAGAAATGTCTAGAAGTTTGTGGACCAAATAACTAACCAGTTGTATGTCTTGGGTGGTAGGACTGCGGGTGATTTGTTGCTTTTTTATCAGTTATGTACCCATTTTGCTTGAATCTTGCACGCTCAGAATTTATCACTACTATAAATACAATACAGTTACTGCTTAAACACATATGAAGTGGAGGGTCGATTCCTCGTGGAAATACAGAAAAGAGAAGGCATTCCCAGAAGGCAGGGGAGGCACCATTAGCCCATGGCTGTGCCTTCCTAAAACGCCACCTCCTGCCCATCCTTCCCGGCCATCCCCACCACTGAGCCCAAACCCCACACATCCCCGGAGCCTTCCTTGATCCTATTCCACAGTCAAAATCAGTCCCCCAGGGGACCAGCACTGATCCCCGCTATAGCTGCCACCTTTTCCCTCAGCCCTTTCATGCTCCTGGGGAAGGCTGGGTCCTTAAACTCGCTCTCCTCCACTACCTGGATGAGAAACAGAGCTTCAGAGGGCTAAGTGACCTGCCAAGGCCAAACAGCTGGAGGGCAAGCCTCCGGCACAGCCCCCGCCCCCACCCAGCACCAGTTATCTCCCGCCAGATTTATCCTCGTCCTCCTTGTATTAGAATTAAGGAGGATGGGCAGTCGCTGTGCAGCACCGAACAAACACGGAAGGGAAGGAAGGGCTCTGTTCTAGGACGGATGAGAACCTGTTATGTTGTTGAACCTCCCCTTGACACTGGGACCCCAAGGTCAGACCCAAGGAAGTGGGGGAGCAGCCCAGGGGAGGGGGACACAGACATCACTCAGCGGCAACTCCACCACCCCTGCCTGTGGCCCACGGAGTGGTGCTGCCCAGGGCATTTCCAAGGGCTCAGCAGAGAAGCAGCAGGCTGGCCCTCCTGTGGGAGCAGGGGGAACCCTCCCTGCACCCCACAGGACTGCTCTCTCACAGCCCTTACACAGGGGGCTGCTTGCCCTACGACCCCTGTGCCCCAGCCTCCTCGGCTGTAAAAAGGGCACAGTGAGAGCCCCCATGGCTAGGAGTGCTGTGGGGATTCAGTGGTGAATGTCTGGGAAGCTCCTAGAACCCGGCCTTGCACCCGAGTAAAGGGCACAGAGGGCGACGCTGTGAATGCCGTGAAGCCCTCCTGGGCAGCCTGGCAGTGGGGTGAGGAGCCTGTGACTGGGCCAGGTTTGGAGCACGACTGAGCACTTGCCACCGGGCAGGTGGCTGACTGGCCCGGCCTCACTCCTCCTCTGTCCCAAGGGGCAGCAATGACACCTCACAGGGGTGCTGTGAAGACTAAAGACAATGCACGTAAAATGGGTGCCACAGAGACAATGTTACTGTTAGTGAACGCTGCATGGACTTCCTTTTCACTTGGCTCAGGGCCGGTCTGTGGGAAACACTTAAACTCTCCAGCTTTGGAGGGGGGGCAGTGGCTGGGGGAGGGGTGGTCTTTGGTCACAGGCAGGATGGGCATGGAGAAGGGTGGGGCCTTCCTGCGGGAGCCCCAGCCGACCCCTAGGAACTCTGAGCACACAGCCTGGCCAAGGGGCAGCCTGGTCTGGTCAGATCACCACTGCCAGGCCCTGATGACATCAGCTGAGCCCACAGGCCCCAGCCAAATTGGAGGGGGGGATGGGGGGACAGCCGGGGTGGGGGGGTACAGGGGTAACCCCGAGCCAGCTGGGCCTCCCTCTGCACTATGTGGGGGGAGTCAGGGTGGGGGCTGGCAGGGTGGGAGCCACCACTCAGCAATGCTGATAGGTAATTATCATAGTAATCAACAGTCCTCGGGCAGAGCTGGACTGTTTCCACCGCCCCTTATTTTCCAGGTGGTGCCTCAGTTTACCTAACAGTGGAACACAGAGTAGGATTTTAATTATTTTAAAACTGGACAACTTAAAAGCAGTTTACACCCAAGAGAATGATAATGACGGCTGCTTCTGCGGAGTGCCCCGACCCGAGTGTCTGGGTCAGCATGAGAAAGAGACTGCACCATATATATGTACCTTTTTAATTTTGTACCATGGGCATATATTACTTATTTTATAAAATTAAATAAAACTGAAGTAAAATAAAAATAGGCACCAGTTTCCTACCAATAGAAATAGAGGCAAAATTTTTCTGAGGTTAGATTCCCTGGATTTGGAATAGTCCTTTTAACAGGGCTTTGAATTTAAGCAGAGGAAAAACCAAAATCCTGTCCTAGGAAGGAAAATTTGGGGTTACTGAGAAGCAAAAACGCCCCCCCTATGACCTAGCTTAAAAGTTTACCTTCTCTGCAAGAAAGGTGACAACACTCCAGAAATTATTATCGTAGAGACTGGGCCTGAGACGGAAGATGAGGGTGGCAGAAGGAGGGGGCTTAGCTTCCTTGGGATTCCCAGAAGCCTTTGGGGAGGGCACTGGGGGGCACACCAACCACCTGGGACTGGTGCTTGGGAGACAACTACCTGGGCATTACAGGGGACGGGGGACGCCTGCAGGCTGCAGACCCCACAGGTTTCTGGGCGTCCGGGACCTGCGTGCTGGGAGCAATGACAAAGTGCTGCATGCTGGGTAATCAGCCGGGCCTCACGGAGGCATTTCCAGGCCCTCTTCCCCCAGGGGCACTGCCAGGGCTGGGGTGGGGCTGGCTCCAGGGCGAGGGAAGGGCCCCTTTGGCTTCAAAAGTGTGCCAGGAAAAATGGTGACTCATCTCCCAAGGGAAAGAAGAGTTTTTCTCTCACCCCAGAGGATCATTCTCTCTGGATGTGACTGCAGAATGAATCAGAAAGCCAAGTCTGAGAACAGAGGGCAGCCTGCTCAGCGTCAGAGAGCAGCCCAGCTCCTCGCCGCCCTTCGGGGAAAGAGTGCCCCTGTCCCTCTCGGTTCCTCTCTTTCTGGCTGAGGGAGCTCAGGCAAGCCAGAAAACTTCTCTAAGCCTCAGTGGTTTCCTATGGAAAGTGGGGATAACTGTACCTCCCTAGCAAGGCTGTGGTGAAGATGAGATCAGCGCCCCCACTCTACCCCCTTCCTGGGTTGGACAAGGGACAAGTCTAACCTCTCTAGGTCTCAGCATTACATCTGGAAAGTGGGGCTACCCAGTGCAATTAGATTGATGCTGATAAAGCTCTCTGTCTATGGATGCTCAGTACATGAAGAGCTCTCAGATACTCAATAGTTATCCCCGGTGGAGGTGGGGGCCTCTGTTCATTTGTTTCTGAATCTCCTCTAGGATGTAGCAGAGGGCAGGGCACACAGCTCAACCAGCCTTTATTTTTTTAAGTGATTCCAACAGAATAGCAGGCATTATTCTCAAAGGAAAAGTAACTCTAAAACTCAACACAGATTCATGAGCTGTCCCCTCCCCATCTGGCACCTGATTAGGGGCCTGGCACGGAAGACCTTTTGGAAGCTCTCCATACCCATGATTGCTTCCAGAAGCTCCTGCACTCAGATGGAGACCACGGGCAGGGAAAGGACAGGGGAGAAAGTGGGAGACGGAGGCTCCGGAAGGGAAGCCAGGGCAGGAAGTAGTGGGTGCCTGGGGTGACAGCCTTCTCACAGGGCTTTGGGCACTGAAGCCAACAGGAAGACCAAGGAGGACAGACTGGCAGGTGGGTGGCAGACGGCGAGACTAGAGACTCGGTGATGTCATGTTTTCCCAGAATGACTCAGTGGCTTGCACTGGGCTGTGAACAGCAAGCTGTGTGCTCTCTCGCCTCCCGCCCTCCAGGCTTGTACTGCCTCACTCCTTCCCCTATCACCTCCTGCTCTCCCTGCCCCAGGAACCCAGTCTCTGCTCCTGGCTGCAACCCTAGCCCAGGCATGTCCCCCATACAGCCCCTGACATGGGTCTCCAATCTCCACCCCAAGGAAAGACTGAGGTGCCAGAAAGGCCTGGGTTTCATGACTGCTTCTGACTCCTCCAGGCTGAGTGATCTTGGGCAGGTTACTCTACCTCTCTGAGCTTCAGTTTCCTTATCTGTAAAATGGAGTTATTGCTAATAACCTTGCTGATTATATGAGGCTTAGTGAGCATGTCTATAAAGCAATTGGCAGGTGCTCAGTAAATAGAAAGTACGATATTCAAGGCCTCTATGATCTGACCTCATTCTACCTTTCTAATTGCATTTTTTCAAAAAAGTCTTTTTAAAAAGTCTCATAGCTAACCTGTCTTAAGTGCTTACTGTTCTGAACACTTACATAAAAACTAATTTTATTTTTTCATATCACCATGTGGTGGGTACTGTCAGCATCTCCATATTATAGATAAACTGAGGCACAGAGAGGTTAGGCAACTTGGCCATGGTCACACAGCCAGTAAGTGGCAGCAGGGTTTCCCACACAGACAGCCTGTCTCTAGAGCCTAGGTATATAACCACGACTGCATCCTTCCTCATCTCCATCTCTCCTTCACACACCCTACAAATTACAGTTCAGTCGAACCAGCTCCTTACCATTCCCTGTATGCAATCTGAACTTCCCCATCTCCGTGCTTTCACCTGGATTCCCTTCTGGCACCAAATACCCACCTCCTCCATGAAACCTTTCCTGGGTCCCCTCATAGCCAGCTTTGCGGACTCATCACAGCTGGCCTTGAGCCAGTCTCCTCTCCCTTTTCCAGCCTGTCGGTGCTTCCTATTACCCCCCAGCCCATCCTGCAGGATGTCATGCACGAGCTGGCACACAGGACCTGGAGAGGTGATGCCCCCGCCAGCACCCTGATGTGGTGGGAGGTGTAAAGGCAGGAGCCAGCACTCGGGGACCCCTGACTTCTGCAGGGACAGCTCTGAGTGCTAGAGCTGGAACCACAGGGGAGCTCCTCCCTGCCCCCCCGCCCCAGGCAGCCACTACCAAGCAGGCTTCCCTCTTTCTGCTCAGGAAAAATGATGCATCCCAAAGAGATTTAACTGCTGTCCACACTGGGGACAGGACTGGGCATCCCTTGCTGGTGGTGTTGTGTAGTGAGGCCCATATTCCAACCATCCACCAGCCCAGGTAATTCAAATGGGCGCCTATGGGAAGGCAGGGAAAGGGTGGGGCTGGAGGGGGCCTCTTGGGGGGCTCAGGCCCATCCTGGTGCCCATAGGGTAATGTCTACGAGAAGCCATCTGGCCTGGGTCCATCTCTCTGTTTTCCCTCCATTTCACATATGGCCCAGGCCCATGTCAGCTGCCCCTCCCACTCCCCAAGATCCCCACTCACCACCTCTGCCCAGGAGCAATCACTCCTAACTTTCAGCTTTGGAGACTCCAGCTCATCCTCCCGGCCAGCAGCAACTGACAGGGCTGGAGTGGGGGTGAGGAGTCCCCCTCCTCCATCCTGGCTCTGAGCCATCCTCTGTATCACTGTCTGCCAGGCACTGTGCTGAGCACAGGGACACAGAGGCAAACAGGCAGGCACTGTCCTGCCCTCACCACTCACTAAGCACACAACCTGGGGAGACCAGGAGACCCCAGGCCACCAAACAAGCAGTCATAATACGGCGAAGTAACATGTGATGACAAGGACGTGTAGGCAGCCATTGGGGAGGGCCACTGACATGGGCTTGGGGGTTAGGGCAGGCCTCCGGGAGAACGTGCCATGGAAGCGGAGGCCTGAGGAGGACCGGGAGGTGGCCAGAGGAAAAGAAGGAAGGGGAGAGGGTTCTGAGCCACTGGAAAGGCTACAGAGAGCAGGCCGTGTGCCTGAGAAACAAGGACGCTTTGGAGCACGGGGGCTCTGAGTGCAGGGCAGCAACAAATACTCGCTGCACAATCGCAGGGCCCCTCGAAGCCACTGGGCACAGCCCTCTGCTTCCCAGCTTCCCCGGGTGCAGGCTCTTGGGTGGGGTCACTCCTGCTGCCCTCTACACGGCCTCCTGAGACAGGGTCAGGGCAGTGGGGGTGCAAAAAAGGCCTTGAGAACATTCTGTTACATGAAGGAGGCAAGTCAGTCACAAAGGACCATGTATTGATAAATGAGACCATTCATGTGAAATGTCCACAAGAGGCAAGTCCATAGAGCCAGAGAGTAGATAAGTGACAGCCTAGCATTGGTGGTGGGGTGGGGTATGGGGGGTGGAGGTGGGGGCAGGGGGAAGGCAGTGACTGCTAATGGCTATGGGGCTTTTTATGGGGATGATCAAAAAGTTCTAAAATTGTGGTAGGGGATATATGGGAACTCGGTGTGTTCTGTGCAACTTCTCTGTAAACCTAAAACTGCTCCACAAAATAAAATACATTAAAAAAAATTGGTTGTGGTCAATTAAAACAATTGCACAACTGTGTGAATAAACTAAAAACCACTGAATTGAACACTTTAGATGGGTGACTTATATCTCAATAAAGCTGTCATAAAAAAAGGGGGGGGGCCATTTTTTTGGACAGTCCTTTTCTGGGGCCCTGACCAGGTCAGTCTGTGGGTCCCAGAGGCTGGCTTGGGGACAACTGAGGTTCAAAATTCCACTTGGCCTACACTTGGCTATTCTGACATGAGCCTCGACAGAGCTTCCAGGCCAGAAACCAGCGGCATGCTCCGGCCACAGTTATTAAGGGACTGTTGTGAGTGCCACTTCCCCTTTCGGCTCAGCCTCAAACAGGACAGATGCACACACTGGTGGTGCTAGGAAGGAGTTCATAGCGACTGTCTGGCTCTGTTTCCACACCTGTAATGGTACCCACCTGGTGAGCTTCCCGTAAGAACTCAATGAGCAAATGCCCAAAAGGCCCTCAGACAGTGCGAGGCATGCCAAGTGCTATTACTAATACTTTTCGTGCACAATGGAGGTTATCCTGTCTCCCCCATTTCTAAGCCCTGCCCCTGGGCACCTGTTACCAGATTCAAAAGGAAAAAGAAGGGGAAAGAGAAATAGCATCTCTCAGAGTCAAAATAAGACAGAGCTGCTTGACCTGCGGGAGCAACTTCCCCTTCCTAGCTCACAGGTTCTAGATTTCTAAGCTGGGGCTTCTTCTGACCTATCTGTGCTTTCACCCTACAGCGACAGGCCCCCAGGCTGCTCTCCAGGCTCCCTGGCAAGCCCTGGACCCTGCTCCAGAGCAAAGCCAGGCGCCCGCAGCCCCACCCCGTGTCGTCTGAGTTGTGAAATCCCTTGCCGAAAATAAGTGCACCCTCAGCCAGAGGGGTGGCCCGGTTTGTTTTCAAAATATTTCCTAGGATAGCACTGCTTTGGCCCAGACACGTTAGCACTTTCCAGAATCCAGCAGATGGTGAGACAGCTGGAGAGGAAGTGGGAAGAGGGATGTGGAGAGGGGAGTGTTAGAGCCTGGGACCAGCCCTCAGGTAGCCCTGCAGGCTCAATCTCCCATGACCAAGAGTGGGCACACCTGCAGGATGGAACGTGGATCAGCCTGGAGGTGGCAGCTTTCCAACACTAAGCTGTGGAGTCTTCTTATGAGCCAGCACTTCCTCTAAAGCTGGATGCAGGGAATGGCTAAAATGGAGAGGGCCTGGAGACCCCCCTCCCATCAGGCCTCTGGACTTGGGACTCCACGGAACCTAGTTTGAAAACCCCTGCTAAAGGAAATCACCTTGGTGATTCTTTGGAGGAGCTGTGCCCAAGTCATTTCAAAACAATGAGCTTCCAGAAGGAAAATGAAATTTTCTTTCCAGTAAATTCTCATTAGATTCTAGTAAAGTGAAGGTGACATTTCCTGGAGAATCGGGGCTCAGAAAGGGACTGATCCCATTCACTGACAAGTTTGTGGGTGTCTCTTGGAGAAGGCTTGTGACTCCCTGGGCAGGGAGTGGGTGGCAAATGATAATGATAACATACACGTAGCTCTCACCAGGTGCAGACACACTTCTAAACTCCTTAGGTGGATTAATTCACTTACAGCCCCTTGAGGAGATACTATCACTACCCTCTTCTGACAGACTAGGACACTGTAGTCCAGAGAGGTTAGGTAACTTGCCCAAAGCCACACAGTTATGAAGCAGCACCACCGGCATTAGAACTGGCATTAGAATCTGGCTCTTAACCACTGCATAACTTCATTCTGAATGAGTGTGTCCTATTTGTGTATCTGTGGGTAGATGTACTTGCTCTTGTGCCTGCAAATGTGTTACTAGGCATCTGCGATATGCCTGTTTCCAAGTGTGTGATGAGTGTGTGAGGGGGAGGGTATTTGTACATTTCTGCCCACGACAATGCATGGATGGTCTGTGCATTTGTGGGTGTGCAGGCCAGCCCACCAGCCCCTCTCCAAGACTGCAGACTGAAAGGCTCACCCCACAATTCCCCTCCCAGGCAGGTGGCAGCAGCAGGACAAAGCGGCTCCTCTCCCTGGAGGCAGCACCCAAGGCCTTGAGATGGCTCCCCACTACTCAGATCACAGAGGTTTTGGGGTTTGCTAACCACATACAATGGACAGCCCCCTTGGTCATTCTTTGGGAGGTGGGAACCCTTGCTGTGAATCCACCAGGGAACTGCCCCTAGCCTAGAGCCCTGGTCCTCCTCCTTCTGACCAGGTGCTGGGTTTTAGAGTTGGTCAACCAAATCAATCAAAATTATTAAGTTACCACAAATTTGCTTCCTGTCCCAAAGACAAGATAACACATATGCCTGCTTTTGAACACCTTGATACCATTGGTGTGACCTTACACCATGTACCAGTTTGGATGTATTATGTCCCCCAAAATGCCGTTATCTTTGATGCAATCCTGTGGGGGCAGACATATTAGTGTTGATCAAGTTGGAACCTATTGATTGTTTCCATGGAGATGTGACTCAATCAACTATGGGCAAGACCTTTGATTGGATAATTTCCATGGAGGTGTTACCCCACCCATTTAGAGTGGGTGTTAATTGGATCAGTGGAGTTGTATAAAGGAGTTCACAGACAGAAGGACCTGAGAGCAACTGAGAGTGACATCTTGAAGAGGAGCTGTAACTTAGAGAGACATTTTGAAGATGGCCATTGGAAGCAGACTTTTGCTCCGGAGAAGCTAAGAGAAGACAAAACACCCCAAGAGAAAAATATTGAAGAATGCACAGGAGCTGAGAGAGAAGCTAGAACACAATCCGGGATCAGCAGATGCCAGCCATGTGCCTTCCGAGTTTCAGAGGTTTTCCAGATGCCAATGGCTTTTCTCCAGTGAAGGTACCCTATTGTTGATGCCTTACCTTGGACTCTTTATGGCCTTAAGACTGTAATTCTGTAACCAAATAAACAACCTTTATAAAGGTCAATCCATTTCTGGTATTTTGCATAATGGCAGCGTTAGCAAACCAGAACACACTGCCACCACCCTGAGCTTATCTGACTCCTGCCCAAAGCAAAAAAACTTGACATTTTTGTTAGTCTGGGAAGCCCCCAGTGAGGTAAATTTATTTTTTTGAGAGTTTCTTTGCAGGTGGGTCCCCACCATGGATGCTCTGTTCCATCCACCCAAAACTGATCTTTAAGATGCAAAGCTTCCTCAGATGCCACAGAATTGGAAAGAAAAGCCACACCATTCTCTACCATCAAAGTCAAACTCAACAATCGACAGCCGGGCTCTGCTTTGCCTGCTAAGCTGGAACCCCCAGGTGGCCTTTCCTCCCACAGGCCTCTCCACATGCTTCTCCTGTTCCTCGCTCCAGTGTCCCTGTGGCACAAGGACTGGCAAGCAGTGGGTATGTTCCCTGCTGGAGGCTCCCAAAGTCACGGAGGAGGGACTAGGGGAGGAACGGGGAGACTGGAGGGGACAGGATGGAGGGAAGTGGGCTGGAAGGCAGCCAGTGAGCCATGTGTAACCACGAGAGGTCACCTCAGAACTTCTGAGGGTGCTGTTTACTCATGGCATTCAGGAGAGGCCGAGCTGGGAGCTGGCTTATTTATTTTCCACAGTTTTCCTCCAAATCCTTTTCAGAGAGCCCTCTGAACCCCAGTGATAGATTTCCCAGGGCCCAGGGAAACCACAGTCCCTCAGCACACAGCCATCCAGGTGAGGAGGCCGAGGGTGCATCGAGAGGGAGGGATGGGGCAGACGTGAAGGGATGGGTGTGTATGTGGTCAGGGGCTCTGGCGGGGGGCCCAGGAGCACCAGCCAGATTTGGGGTGATGGAGACAGAAGCGTGTTCACCTTCGAGCCCAGGACAAACTGTCCAGGCCTGCCGGGGTCGCCCATACCTAGCTGTGGGATCCACACGTGCAGTGCAGGCAAGCTCCATTTCTATCCTCTCTTTAGGCACTAGAGAAGAAAGGTGGCAAGTATGGTTTCTGACAAAGGAATGAAAAAGAGAGCTGTTTTCCTGTCCTGCATGACTTAGTGAAAGCCAGAGACCTCTCTGTGCCTGCTTCCTTGCAGCTGAGATGCCTTCTGCTCCCCTGCTTTCCGGCTTCACAGCACGGGCTTCCTCCATCCTCCCAAATCCATGGGTGAGACACTAGGGGGAAGCTGGGGTAGGGGAGCAAAGAGAAGAGCCCATGGCCCTCGGGCTCCCACAGCCAGTCTCCCAACTCCACCCTGGGCGGTGGGGTGCATTCTGCAAGAACGGAGGGGAGGGCTTCAGTGTTTTCATAGCTCTCTAAGGGGAAGGCTTTCGGAACACATGGGTGGGCTTTGCAGAAGGTGGGAATGGGCCGGCTGGGCAGTGCACAACCTCTGCTCCCTGCTTCCATTTAAGGGTGTCAGCTTTCCCCATCCTGTGGACCCCTGTATCACATGGTCTCAGGGCATACACAGGGGATGGTGGTGGAGGAATTGGGACCTTGCCCCATTGAGCCTTTGGGGTGGCAGAGAATACCAACCAGACTGAAAACTCACTGCCCCAGGTCTAAACACCCATGGAGGTATCCTAAGGCTACTTGGTTTGCAGTTCCCTGGCATTCCCGTGGGGCCATGAGACCCAGGTCTGCCACTGTGTCCTAGAAGGACTCTCCCACCTGGGGAAGACACCACCAGCATAGGCACAGCCCCTGTGAGCCCCAGCACTGCCCCTTTCTGACTTCGTGGCCTTAGCACTCAGCCTCGTTTCCTCATCTGGAAGGTGGGAAGATGACACTGTCCCTCCGTGGGGAAAGTGCACAGGAAAGCATAAGCTCCGGCCAGGTCAGCCATGTGGTTGTCACCTCCCCTGGCTGCTGTGGCTCTGCCCCATCCCCTGGGAAAAAGAGACCAAGAGGAATGTAGCCCTGCAAGGGCATGTGGTCCGGGGGGAAGGGGGAGCCACAGTGTGGTCTTTTATATTCACCATTAAGTGACAGCAGGATGTAGCAGGTGACAGCTGATTTCCCCAGGTAAGAGATTCCTTGAAGAGGCCATAAAGGGAAAGGAATATAATAATTAATCATTTGAAGATGCTTCCGTTTACCTGGAAGTTCTCCCACCTCTGAGGATGGCTGCAACTAGCAGCTTGGTCCCCACTTAGGATAAGCAGCTAATCATCTCTCACCTGAATTACTGCAACATCTCCCTGAGTTCACCCCTGAAACCCCCTCTCCGCAATCCTTTCCTGGCTCCTGAGCCCCTGGAAGGCTCCAGCAGCCAAATACCACCTGGCCTTTGACTCCCTGGGCCCACAGTTTAGAGCAGACTGGGCAGGGTGTGTGGAAAAAGAGGCCCGGGGACCAGGTTCCCCACCCACAAAACAACTTCCATGTTAGTAAGTGGTACCAGCATTTTCCCCTGTTGCCATGGAGAACCAGCAGGGAACTTAGAGACAGCCTGGCATGGTGGAGACCATGTGAGTTCTGGAGTCAGACTGTTCAGGTTCAAATCCTGGCTCTAACTCACAAGCTGTGTGACCCTGAAAACATTATTTAACTTTTCTGAGTTCCAGTTTCCTAATCTTTAAAGTGGAGATAAAATGCCAACCTCATAGGCATGTAGGAGCTTAATGAGATAATGTATGTAGAGCCTCAAGTCACAGAAGGCACAATTAAGGTGCAAAGGTGATACGGGAAGGGACCAGTTGCGGTGTTCAACCTGAAATTGGGGGTTACCAAGCCCAGATCATCTCCTTTCTCACTCTGGGGCCACAGTCCTTGGCACGGCCTACAGATCTTGCTTACCTCCACATTAAGGCCATTTAGAGGCTTGAAATGCGCACTGAACCTAATCAGAGTGCTTGATATGGGGGTGGGGGTGTGAAATGGCACATTGCTTTGCAATTACATGCCCAACCAGACCCATACCCTGGCACACTTCCTCTCCCACAGTAGGGAACCACGTCCCAGACTGCCTGCAATCCCAGCTCCGGGAACATGGGCTGTTTCTGCTCCTCTGGGAAGCTCATGCCAGCTGGCACAGAGGACCCCACAGCGGGGCACAGTGCAGGCACTGTGTGTGACCACCCCTCCACCTGCTGCCACCACCACAACTACGGAGCCACGCTGTTGCTGGAGGACATAGCTTCATAAAACTCATCTCCAGCCAGGCCAGCAGGAGCCCCAAAGAAGAGTAGATGCCCCCTTTTCCCAGCTAATTTGACAATGTTCCCATGGCTATACCCTAGCACATGCCCGCCAGCAGGGCCCAAGTCTTTCTTTCAATTACCCACCCCTCTCCCCTAGCTAGGAGATGGAAGGGTTGATGGACTTGATATCTCTTCCTACTACAGGTCTACAGTTATGCTCTAAACCTGGAGAGGGGAGGAAAGGATGGCCCCTAGGTAGGAGCTCTCTCACAGAAGGTGAGATCCCGTAGCTTTCCCACAAAAGGAAAGTCTTTTCTGAGCCATGCAGGGGTGTGGTAGGTCCAGGGCACACCAGCCAGGCGGTCACGGAGTTGTCTCTGATACTGATTCTTACTCCTCTTTTGGGATCCCAGGTGGATGGTCAAGATGCCTGTAGGGCTTCCAGGACTACAGTGAATTCCCCAAACATTATGTCATCCACCGAAAGCCCAAACCACCTCCAACTTAGCCAGATGCAAGAATGCTGTCCTTCCTGGGGGAGCATATGCCAATGACAAGACGCAAGTCCCAGAGGTCAGCACAGGGGAACAAGCTGCTTGGGCCACTTCACCAAACAGATTGGGCAGAGCTCCCTGGAGCCACTCAGAGATCCAACCCGGAGAAGCCCACAGGGGGTTGGCTAGTGGTTGAGCCCATAATCAGTGTTAATTATTGGTGTCTTGATTCACCAAGCAACTATTAATTGAGTATCCACTATGCGCCAGGCACTGAGCTACATCCAGGAAAATCCTTGGGCCCCAGGACACCACACATTAGAAACTGAAAACATCTGCAGGTTCAAGGAAAATAAATAAGGCTTCAGGGAACCTGCTCTGGTTTCTTCATGGCCTTGGAGTCTTAATCCCAAATCCCCCTCACACATACACACCCAGGGCTAGAATCTCTTCATCACTTCCCAATCTGGAAGTCCCTCGGAGGAAGAACATCCGCTGGAGGGAAGGGTCCCCATTTCCCTCGCAGGCCCCCTGATGGCCACCCCCCAGCGGCCTGGCACCGGCCTGCTTGCCTTTTCCACTCCGCTGCCGGAGCTAAGCACGCCGGGTCTGCGATTATGAATCACTCTCTCCTCTCCCGGCCTCGCCTCCGGAAGGGCTGCGCACACCCAGACAGACACCGAGTTTCCACTCGGGGTCCCTGCCACGAGTTTCCAAACACAAGGGAGCCCCTCCCCTGCCCTGGGGACTCCCTCTCACTGGGAGGCTGGGGTGAAGCAGACAAAGTTTTATCTGATGGGCATGAGAACTGCCTGGTTTAAAGATCAAACCTTCGCGTTCCCTGGATTGCAAATGTCTATACGTGGCGTGGGCATGGTCTGGGTAGCGTGTGCCCCGAGCGTGTGCGTCGTGTGGCTGTGGGGTGAGTGTTGGTGAGTTGTGTGCACCGGGCAGCGCAGCGTGAATCTGGGTGCAGCGCGTCTGGGAGTTGTGGATGCCTGCGTGGAGTTTCCCCCGGCTGGGAACTTCCTCTCTC
The DNA here is from genome assembly GCA_004027775.1 of Bradypus variegatus. Taxonomy (NCBI): domain Eukaryota; kingdom Metazoa; phylum Chordata; class Mammalia; order Pilosa; family Bradypodidae; genus Bradypus; species Bradypus variegatus. The sequence goes on along the minus strand of PVKY010003243.1, from coordinate 7,131 downwards.
ACCCTCCGCTTCGCACCCTTCTTCCTCCAAAGTTTGGCGCGCGATCCCGAACTGGAAAAGCTGGGGGTGGGGGAAGAGGCACATGGCAGGACGGCCTCCCCCCGGGCTCTGGGGGCGATTCCGGGATGCCGCTGTTCTACTTACCCCGGCCGCCGAGCCTCCTCCGGCCGGGGCGGATCCGACGCCCCGCGGAACTCCGGGGTCCGGCGCTGGCAGCATCCGCTCGCAACTTTCCCCTTCTCTCGGAAGATCCCGGCAGAAGCAGCTCAGGGGCTCCGGCTCGCGCGCGGTCCGGGCTCTGCGCCCTCCCGGGGGCGGCGGCAGGGAGAGAGGGAGGGAGGCGCGGCCCAGCTCCTCCGCACGCCGGGCGGGAATCGGCGCCAGATGGGCGCCGTCCTGCGCAGCGAGCTAGCGAGCGAGCGGTCCTGCCTGGCGCCCTCCCCGCTCCGGCGGCAGCGGCAGCGGATTCGTAAACGGCGTCCAAAGGGTCTCGGGAGCCTTCCTTCTCCGCCTCTTCTTCCTCACTCCACCCAGCTCCCACCCCTGCGCGCCGGGCAACTTGGGAACCTTTGGCGAAGTTGGCGCTGCTCGGACTACCAGCGGGCGGGTCGCTGGGAGGGAAGTAAGGAGGGGGAGGAGCAGGGGGTGGGCGAATGGGAGTGGACCAGCCCCGACCCCCGGGGAGCCGCGCTCTCCAGGACCCCGCTGTGGGCCTTTGTTCCGGGCGCGGCACCTCGGCCCGCCCCTCCCCTGGGACTTGCTTCGGGCCGCTAGGATCTCCACCCCCTCCTGACGAGGCTGGGAGGAGCTCACCGCCCCTGGAGTCGGGGGACGGGGGGCGGCGCTGTGTGGCGATCCCCGAGGCTTCACACTGCCAGCGCCCCCCAGGCCGTTTCCGTCCCCCTCCCCAGGGAGACCCCACGGGCGGCGTGAGTTCCCTGGCTTTCCTGCGGGGGAGACTTCCTGCTCCCCTCGGATAGGGGCTAAGTGACAATCCCCCAGGCTTCCAAAGACCAAGCGCTCCTCCCTGGGTGGTAACAAGTCATCCACCCGCGCCAGGCCCGGACCGACCGAACGCAAGACCCGGGACGCGGAGAGGTAGTAGCGTCCACGCGGACCCGCCCGGACCCGCTTCGCTTTGCCTTCTGATCCTCCCCGCCAGCAGGCGCCTCCCGCCGGGGCTGGGGAGCGAGTGGAATCCCCGCGGCCTCCCGCTGCATGGGGCAGTGGACTGGCTGGGCAGCGCCGGCTCTGGGGCACCAAGGCTGGCTTCGCGGGGAGTCTGGTAGGGAGTTCAGAATTGTAACATACGCCGAGCCTCCAGGTTATTTGTCCAAATCTTGCTGATGCCTGTACCTCCAAAAACCCCGAGGATGGCTTTTATTCGGGCTTGCGGGGTTTTCTCCTGGGACTTCCCAGCACTTAGAGGCAGGGACCAATTCAGGCCTAAGACAGTAATCCTGACATTTAACGGGATAGTATAGGAGACAGAGATAATAAGTCATTTCCCGCAAAGGAGAAGTAGGAAAATTAAAAAAAAAAATAGCCAAAACTTCATCATCGGCCTCCCTCTGTCATTCTCAGCATTTATAGAGGAAACAGCTCCCACGTGTTTGCCTTCGGCAGCAATTGAAGTGCAAAGAGAGTTGATCGTGATCCTGGCCTTCCTAGGAGCAGGGTCCCCACAGGTGGTGGGAGGGAGCAGTCCCTGTTCATTATCTGGGTCTAGGCAGATTAAAGCCTCTTCCAAGGCTGTGGCAGGAGGGGACCTGGGCAGGTGACTGACAAGATTTGGGTACCTTCAGTTCTGGGTCCTAGTGGAGTGGACACAGAGATTCCTGAGGGTTCAGAACCCAGCTCACCACCCAGGTAAGCTCCCTGACCCCTCTTCCTGCATCTCTCGCAGCCCTATCTGCACTCACCTCGCAGGGGCAGCCTCTGCCTTGGAATCAGCCCACGAGCATTGGGTTTCAGTGCTGGCATCTTCCAGTGTGGCTTCCTCCAGACTCCACTGCCTGTTTTCAGAAGGGAGGGCTGCTGTTTCAGCCTCAGCAATCTGTTTAGAAGCTATATGTAACTGCACCTTCTGGCCTTATATGATCCTTCCCACTGGGACATCTGGAGTCCTGGATTTTAGTGCCAGAACTTTGTGATGCACCTTGGGATACAAATGCCAAAACCTGGAATTGTATCACCACCAGATTACAAAGAATGGGACTCCACACAGCAGGTGTTAGCAGGGCTGGGGAATTCTTGTGTCTACCCAACACTTGAACACATTGCATACATTGATTACTGGGGCCCTTGTTGGCCCTGGGCCCACAAGAGGTAAACAAGCCTTAATGCCACCTTCTGTCTAGAGAAGACAGACATGTCTAAACAAATACTAGTGATTCAGTGTGCTAAAAGAGATGAGGTTAGAGAGGAGTTTCCAGAGCAGGACCACAAGCTCACACAACTCCAGGAGGCACCATGGATATGGAATGGGTTGTGACTGGTGGCCTGTGGAATCGTGCAATGCTGCAGCCTCATTCTTGGAGTTCTGTGGGAGACAAGGATGAAGAGATGGGACAAGGGCTCTCTAGGGAGAAGCACCAGCAACTGTAAAGAGTAGAGGTGTGACAGGGTATTCATTCCCCAAGCTGCAGCTGGCATGGCAGCCAACACTTCATTGAGGACTTCTTGGGTACAAATGAGTGATATGGGGTAAAGGTCTTATCCAGGACATTGGGAAATTGCGTCCTAAAATAGTCTCCAGGCTCGGCTTCTTCCCAGAATTACTCTGCCAAGAGAATTGGTCTCATTTTTAAATTTTTTAAAAAATTGAATAAAAAAACTTCCAGGCCCGAGGCAGAACTGCAGGGTTGTTAAGAGTGTGGGAACTTGGGCCTGTTTCAACCAAGTGATCCAAGTTGACTTCACTAATAATGGGACAAACTGACATCATGTGCCTCCTGAATGGGATGCACTTAGAAAGACACAATATTATGTATGTAGTATTCCTGCCCCCCCCCCAAAAAATCTGCATAACCTAAATCCAGGAGAAAACAACAGACAAGCCTAAACCAAGGGACATTTACAAAATAATTGGCCTGTAATATTTTCAATGCCAGTCATGAAAGACAAAGGCTAACAAAACAAAGGCTAAGCTCCAGAAAAGAATAAGACACAGACTTCCAAGTTGGTCCCCAGTGATCCCACCTTCTGGTAGTCATGGCCTCAGGTGATCCTGCTCCCCACCTTGAGTGTGTCCAGGACCTGGTGACTTGCTTCTAATGAACAGAATACAGCAAAGATGATGGGATGTCACTTTCGGATTAAGTTACCAAAGACTCTGACTTCTGTGTTCCAGCATTCTCTTTCTGGCTCACCTCTGATTGCTTGTTCTGATGAAGCAAGTGGCCAAATTTTGATTTGCCCTATGGAGAGGCCCATGTGACACGGAACTGAGGGCAGCCCCTGACCAAAAGCCAGCAAGGAACTGAGGCCCTCAGTCCCACAATCCGCCGGGAACTGAAGACTGCCAACAAGCAGTGAGCGAGCCCGGAAGTGGCTCTCACCCCATCTGAACCTTGAGAGGGCTGCTGCCCTGGCCAACACTGGGGCTGCAGCCGGGTGAGAGACCTTGAGAAAGAGAATTCAACCAAGCCGTGTTCGGATTCCAGACCCACAGAAACTGTGGGATGATAAATGTTGTGTTAAGCCACCTTGAAAGACAAAGGCTAACAAACCGTTCTAGAACAAAAGAGACTAAGGAGACAGTCTTCCAGGGTGGTCCCCAGTGATCCCACCTCCTGGTAGTCACGCCTCTCGTCATCCTGGTATGTGACTATATGCAACAATATGTAACTATTACAGCCACTACATGCAATGTATCATCCTAAAAAACATTATTTAGATAATTAGCAAAATGTGTATAGGTGCTGAATAGATGATTTTGGATCGATGTTAAATTTCCTGAATTTGATGACAGTGCTGCAGGATTATAAGAGGATGTTCTTGCTCATTAGAGATACACACTGAAATGTAAGCCCCTTCTTCTCAAATGGTTCCGATAATAGCAATAATAATAATATATTGAATGTAGTCTGTTACGTATTACAAAGAAATAGAGTTTATCTGTTAATCTATCTGTTATGTAACCAGCTGCTCCAAAGCTTAATGACTTAAACAATTTAAGTTTAACAATTTCTCAGGATTCAGTGAGTTGGCTGGCCCCAGCCGGAAGTTTCCTCTGCTCCTGGCATCAATCGGAGCCACTCTGCTGCACCCAGCTGGCAATGGGGCTGGAAGGTCTGAAAAGGCTTTACTCACCTGTGTGGCACGTGGTGCTCCTCAGTGTAACCTCTCTCCATGCGATTAGCTTGGGCTTCCTCGCAGCATGGTGGTCTCAGAGATGTCAGGCTGCCTGCGTGGCGGCTGGCTCCTGAGAAGGGGAAGTTTTAGCTGCCAGTCCTCTTAAGGCCTAGGCTTGAGAGTCCCCAAACATTCCACTGATTCAAACAAGTTACAACACCTTTCTAAATTTAAGGGGAGGGAAGAACAGCTCCACCTCTTGCTGGTGGGCAGCATGCAAGTCCAGGGAGGGAAGGAATGGATGGCGGCTGTCTTTGGAGACTATTTATGCAGAGGAGGGATAAAGCAAATGTCAGAAAATGTTAACAAGTGGTAAATCTAGGTGAAGGGTAGCAATTTTTTTTCAAAATAAAAGTTAAAATAAAACCTGAATACTTAGGGCCAGACTGCCTGTGTTCAGAGCCTTTCTGTGAAAGTTATTTGACTCCTTTGCCTTAGGTTTCTCTTCTGTAAAAAAGTGAGAGTAATAATAGTGCCTACCTTCTAGGGTTTTTGTGAGGATTAAATGAGTTAGGTCTGTACAATGCCTAAAATAGTTCTGGCATTAAAAAAGCAAAAAAAAAAAAGCTCTCTGTAAATGTCACCAAGGTCTTTGGAACTAATGCCAGAGGCTTGATACTAGTCCTTCCTTCCTGCTTCCCACCCCTGATGGAAATTTATAGAGCTCTGGGTCCTGCAGGCGCTGCCTCTCTGCTCAGAATCAGAACCGGGGCAAGTTCCTCTGCTGTGGGCTAGGCTTGGGACCACCAGGACTGCTGGGAACCCACCTATTCCGGGAGACAGAGGCCCAGGCAGCTGAGTGCTGGATGAAGAACTTGAGACACCACCCATGGGATCCAGGACAGATCCCCTTCCCTGAACTGGCAGAACTGGCATGAACTATTGGGCAGTCACTGGGGAAAGAATCCTGAGTGCGAAGGAGGAGCTAGAGGAGAAGGAGAAGGAAAAGCATTAAGAGACTCCCCCCCCCCAACCCCAGGAGTGTGAAGAAGCCTGGAGGCTCAGCAGCCGAGGGGAAGCTCTTCCCTTGCCCCACTGCCCCCCACTTCAGCTTCCTTTCTTCCTGAAGGAAGATCATTTTGATCTACAAGCTCACTTAAAGATGCCAAGGGGTGGAGAGGAAAGAAGGAAACCTGTTGCTTGTTTAGCACAACGTACCAGAAGCTTTACCCAAGTTATTCCATTTAAACCTCACAGCAGCCCTTCAAAAGAGCCTGTTATCACCCTTTTTGTAAAGAAGGGGTAGGAGAGGTCCTGAGAGGTGCAGTGACTTGCCAAGAATCAGAATGCAAATGTACTGATTGGGTCAAAGCATTTATTTACTTTTTATTCAACTATTTTATTTTATTTATTTTTTTGGCCTAGGACTGTGCTAGCCTTGGGAACATAAGGAGGAATGGTGTCTTAGTCAGTCATTGTTGCAATAATGTTGCATAACAACTATCCCCCGAATCTCATTGACTTACAACAACAAATATGTCTTTTCCTCATTCACAGGTCAGTGTGTCAACCAGGATTCTGTTTGAGGTCATGGATTGATTGGGTTTGGTTCCAGGCTTCAAGTTGTATTCAACTCTGCTTTTCACAACTCCACATTTTCCTTGGATCAGTGGCAGCTACCTTGAGATGTGTTCTTGTCAAGGTAAATCACAGGAACACAAGAGACAAGCCAAACCACACGAGCACATTTAAAACCCCTGATTACTTCATTAACTAAATCCCATGGTCAAACCCAAGGCCATTAAGGCAGAGAATATTCTGCCCACCATGAAGCCATGGTAAGGGCATAAATGATTCTGTGAAGTGAGGGAGTGAAGAATTCCAGCTGAGATCCAGTCTGCCATAGGCTTTGCCCTCAGGAAGCTCACAGTCTAGTGGGAAGATATATAAACACACTATCACAATGCAATGGATTAAATGCAATGAAAGAGGCATAGGAGTGTAGCCTGGGGATGTGTTTATGGCTGTGCATGCACGTTATGACAGCATGGGAGTGGTCCCTAAAGCCAGCTGGCCACCTGGGAAGACTTCCTGGAGGAGATGCCCAAAATGTAAAAGGATAAACAAGAGTTATTGGTTGAAATGGATAGAAGTGGGTGGAGAAGGGAAGGGCATTATAGGCAGTCAAAACTGTATGGGCAAAGGCAGAGGGGCCATAAACAGCATGGGATGTACAGGGGAAATGACACAGTTTGCTGTCCCTGGAGCATAAAGGGGGAGGCAGTGAGTGTCAGGAGGAGATGGGAGGGAGAGTCGGCGATGTGCTAGACATCTTCCCTTCACCCTCTCAGACCCACCCCCCTCATTTCTCCACCCTGCTCCATGCCCTGGGTGGCTGACCCACCCAGCACTGCATCAAAAGCCTCTCTTACCCAGAGAAGATGGCAGAGTGTAGTTTTGAATCTCCCTAAATTCTCCGATAAAAACAAAGTAAATAGGATTTTTTTTTTAAATCAAAGATTAACAGACCACATCTACAACTAAACTATGTGATAAGATAAGCCCACTTCAAATACAGTGGGTGGGGACAAACCACAGGCAGTTACAAGTATCTGTGTAGGAGGCAGCAAAAGTAAGGCAGCTGGGCTTCTGATGATCCTGAGAACAGAAAAATTCCCATATCACCAACTAATACCCAGTTAAAAGCATGGGGCAGGCAACCTGAGAACCTCAGCTGAAACTGGAAAATGGTGATGCATAATCCAGTTTGCATGTGAGTGCAAGGAGCCCACTGTGTAATAAAGTCTGGTTGTGCTGCAGCCACCTGGACACTCT